>VOPJ01005518.1:0-16199 GCA_014673585.1 Semibalanus balanoides
TGTGTGTTTGTGTGTGTGTGTGTGTGTGCGTCTGTGCGTGTATGTGCGTGTGTGTGCGTATGTTGCTGGGATATTATAGCGCGATATTCTTATAACCATCCGTACTCCCCGCGTCTGGGTTTCCAGTTTCCGCGCCATGTGAGATGAGTCATTCACTGCTTACGTAAGGCATGCACACCACTGCCTCCTACACTGAAATTTGAAAACGGGAACAGACTACATTTCAATATTGCATAATATACAGCCGTGGAACTAGCCGTGGGTTTTGGGGGCCAAAGCTAGTGGGCAGTGGCGTATTTCCAAAACACTGTGGAGCGTGGGAAGACAGCAGGCCATCAGCCATCATGCCATTCAGCGACTCAAGAATTTATAGGGAGACTCGTGGAGCCGCAGGGAGGGGGGGGATAGAAGCAGCGTATTATGTCGTGAAGGTAAGCCGGATTTGTAAACTGTATGGTACGGCCTCCTATTTTAGCGGTTGCGTTAAATTATGATATCGCGGACCTTTTTTTTTTGGGGGGGGGGATATGAGCCAGGACTCCCACTGGATCCGCCCACTGATAATGTGCACAAGGGTCGTTATTGGGTCCGCCATGGTGAGCCCCGTCGTGGTCCGACGAGTTACGAAAATCCTGGTTGCACGTCTGACCCCGCCCCCGTCTCTCGGCGTATCACCAGCCGCCTCCTCCTCTATATAAGACGAGGCCTCTCCAAAGCAGAAGTTCGTACTTACTCTCTCCACCGTCGGAGCAGCACAGGTGAGTCACGCTCGCTGCGTTCGACGTCGGTCGGCCCCAGCTGCACTCTCAACTCTCAAGTTGAGCGTGTGTGAGCTGACGCTGGTCCTCACTCTGTTACAGTGTGTCACGTGTGTGTGTGAGCTGTTGTCTGCCGGCCAGACTGGGACACGGCTGACGCTGGTCCTCACTCTGTCTATAGTGCACGTTGTGTGTTGGTGTAGCTGGTCTGATCCGGCCAGACTGGGGCACGGGCTGACGCTGGTCCTGCACCTGTTACAGTGGTGTCACGTGTGTGTGTGAGCTGTATTGTCTGACAGGCCGGGGACGGGACACGGCTGGACCCTTGGTCCTCACTTCTCTTACAGTGTATCCAACGTAGGTGTGTGACCTGTATGTCGGCCGGCCGGACCGGGACACCCTCACTCTGTTTACAAAGTGTGTTCACGTTGTGTTGTGCAGGCTGTTGTCTGCCGGCCGGACCGGGACACGGCTGACGCTGGTCCTCACTCTGTTATAGTGTGTCACGTGTGTGTGTGAGCTGTTGTCTGCCGGCCAGACTGGGACACGGCTGACGCTGGTCCTCACTCTGTTATAGTGTGTCACGTGTGTGTGAGCTGTTGTCTGCCGGCCGGACCGGGACACCCTCACTCTGTTACAGTGTGTCATGCTTGTGTGAGCTGTTGTCTGCCGGACGGGACACGCTGACGTGGTCCTCACTTGTTACAGTGTGTCACGGTGCTGTGAGGCTGTTGTCTGCCGGCCGGACCGGGACACGGCTGACGCTGGTCCTCACTCTGTTACAGTGTGTCACGTGTGTGTGTGAACTGTTGTCTGCCGGCCGGACCGGAACACGGCTGACGCTGGTCCTCACTCTGTTATAGTGTGTCACGTGAGTGTGAGCTGTTGTCTGCCGGCCGGACCGGGACACGGCTGACGCTGGTCCTCATTCTGTTCCAGTGTGTCATGATGCGTCAATTGATCCTGCTCGCTGTGGTGGCCTGTGTGAGCGCCAACACGCTGCCCTCGGAGACCCGCAGAGGTAATCAAAGCTCCAGCTCGCCCACGAGCATGTGAGACTCATATAGACGTATACTTATAAGGGAAGAGACAAAATATATATATATTGTCAAATCTGTCCAATAATTTGCATTCTCACCGTGTTTTGGAATGTACATTAGCAATAGATTCAAAGAAGCGTGAATATACCTAAGTGGCCTTCACTCTGCTTGTATGAGGAGACCCGTGTTTGAGGAGACTGAGGACAGTTGTGGGCGCACTTGAGGCTCCGCCGTTTTAGGAAAGGTCAATTCGATGCAGTTCTCAATATGCACCTGACTCTTATGGAAACGTCTCCTCCCTGTCAAAAGTTTGTGCGGTTTACGTAGGTGTACTGGCTTGCATGAATGCAAATTACGTAAAATACAAAATAGATGATTTGTTTGCAAAAATATGTCAGAAAAATAACCATACGTAATTTTAAGCAGTAGGTAATTGTGCAGAACAGTATTATTTGCTTGCCATGTTTTAAATATAATTGTTCCAAATGCATGTTTAAAGTTCAATGACGTCATTACTAGATATCAAAACGGCCATGTTTCGTACCAAAATGGCGCACCGTAATGTGGGTGTGAGCTGTTATTTAACCTTCGTCCCACTGGGGGGGGTTTGAACACCCCCTCCTATTTTATCAAAATAACTAAAAAAAACGGCGGCGCGTAGCGCCGCCAATTTTGGCATAACCAATCATCGATCCTTTCCGCACATTTGGCAAAAATTCAAGTTTCGTATCGGGTTAGGTCAGGTCACCAGGTCAGGTAAAGTGACCCCACCTTCCAAAAAGTTTGCGGTCATGCCATGACTACAGTTTCTAACGGATCGATATCAAACTTTTCGGATTACATCAAGTCATCAGTATCTACAAAATATATTTCTCGGATTTTTTATATCGGTGACCTGAGGTCGGGTCAATTTTGTGACCTCCCCATTAAAGTCGATGGATACATATTAAAATACTTTCTTTTTCGACGATATCAGTCTATTTCCTTCTGGAAAATGTTATAATAGGATATTATGCATGATCAAAGTGTAGGTTTTGCTCAGGGACCCTTACTGGGTCATCTGAGGTCATCCGAGGTCACCAACACATTTTCGTCAATATCTCTAAGCATAATGAAGATAGAGAAGTGTAACTTTCACCAGTGTGTTTGTCTCGTTAAGACACATCTCCTGATATGCAGCATGACCTACTTAGGTCACCACTTGACCTTTACCTGAGGTCATATTTTTAAGTTGACCTAACATGATCAAATTTTAAATATTTCAAAGCGCCTGGACAAGAAAAACACGATGGCGTAATCTGTATTGCGTTATCTTTATAAGGTAAGAAGTTATTTCCGAAAGTATGTAAATCAGCATTTTTTACTTTAATGACCTTTAGAGCCTACACTATTGAAATGAGGTCAAATTTGAATACAACTAGGTCGATTGCAAATTTCGATAGTTAGCGATTGTTTTTTAAAACGTTTGTTTCTAGATAGCATAGTTTCCGATATATTTTGGGGTTTCTGGAGCGATGTCCTAAAACTGGAAAATCTGACCTTTGATGACCTCTGGTGACCTGAGTTTTGACATGAGCGAAAAAACTGAAATAGTTACGAAATGATTTTTGATAACGGTTCGAACAATATTTTTTGTTTTGGTCTGCGTGCCATGAGAGCCGAGTTAGAGGGGGGTGTGTTTAAACACCCCCTAATCGGACGAAGGGAAAAAAATATACAACAATTAACGCGGCCCTGTGGGGCGCGGGTTAATTTTTTTTTCTGACCTTGACGATTGACCATTAACCATTGCTCTGGGACCAGGGACCTTGATGCGAAACGTTGTAGATATGGGTGTGGTCCACGTGAGTGGCGATGATTTGAATCCGTATATTTGTAATGTTTGTGAGGGTCGTGGGAGTCATCGAAGAAGGAGTCATGGCTGGCAGTATAGGTACTTCAAAGCAAAGGTGTAAACAAGTGTGCTTATATTTTACAACTCATTTGGTTCAGTGGTGGAACTTTCTGAAATCAGTCGGGGGCCTAATGTTAATTAAATAGATTTTAACTCCATTCTTACCATGCAACGCCAAAGGACTTATATTAAAATTTGAAATCATTGAGGGGGCTCGGGCCTTCCCCAAGAGATATAAAGTTCCGCCCCTGAATGAGTTGCAGGTTACAGAAAATTCCTCAATTTCTCTGAAAGTTATCCATGATCTTAGGTTTTTGTTAAGATTTGTAAACTATTGATTAGATAGGGTCTTTTTTATGCTCACGTCCTGGTAGCTGTTCTTGAAGTTGTTGACAGCAGTTGCTGATACAACTTCACTTGGTCTTGTGTATGTATTTGCTAGGGAAAGGTCCCATCTCTGTTTACATCAAAATACCTGACTTTCCTTGCTATTAGTGGTGTAAGGCAGCAATGCTTTATTGGGCCTTGGCAATACTGATGTGTTAGAGCATTCATACAACACGGATAACGTTGTCATGAGAAGTCTGGTATTTGACATGATAATAGCAGGAGTGGAGTTAGGACCTTTGCCCTTAGCTTCATGTTATAGGATTTTGTTTGCTGAGAATATGTGACGGCACATGATTTATGGTGATATTTTTGCAAGGCAGAGGTGCCTGCTAATTGCATCTTAATCTGTGTGTTGACCAGTGGCGGATCCAGAAAATCTTCAAGGAGGGGGCCATCAATTGCAGTGGTGCCCCTACCTATATCCCAAATTCTGAAACTCGACGGATTCTGGTCCCACTATATTTTGAGGGTGCCCCTAATTTCAGCATTTTTTTTAAAATTTGCAAAATGTTAAGGACCCCTCAGGTCAGCAGAGTGCCCCTGCAGCCGGCAGAAGTGCCCGCCTGAGGGGCTAGAGTGCCCTCAGGCGACAAGAGTGCCCCTCAGGCGGCCAGAGTGCCCCCTCAGGCGGCCAGAGTGCCCCCTCAGGCGGCCAGAGCGCCCCTCAAGTTCGAGGCCCAAGGGGGGGGGCATGGCCCCATGCCCCCCCTCTGGATCCGCCACTGGTGTTGACTGTTGTTCCAAGCTTTGGAAATGGACAGCCATTCTTATATCTGTTATGGTTGTGCTATAGCTATTTCTTAAACATTTTGACTTTCTTCTACAATTTGTAATTGACTGAGACATTGTTTTTTCATAATTGCAGTTGTGGGTTATATTTTTTCCTTAATGTGTCATGTGCCTGCAATGGTGTGACCATATTGTAATACTAAATCAATAGTTACACTATGAAATCAATAGTTAAACTATGGTTAATTGTGCTCAGCGTTGTGAGGAAAATCAAAGTAAAAAATAACTATGGTGCAACTATTGATTACATATGAAACAATTGCGGAACAAAAGCATTGACTTGTGAGTTGTAGATGGGCAAAAACACAAAACAAGTTACTTTTCAAGATTTTGTGTTGCCTGTGGAGATAATGAGCTGCTGCACAATCATATTTACGTGTGAAATCGACAATTTATTTTGCAGGGGCGGACCCAGCCGCTCTTTTTTGGAGGGGACAAACTTTTTGTGGCAAAAAGGTAACCCAATTTTTTCAGCGGATTTGGACTGATCATCATATTTTGGTATTCTAGATTCTTTTAAAGGCACCTATTCTTGATTTTTTTTCTTCTGTAATACAAAATACTTTTTTCGAGAAAAAAAGTGATATTCCGTTGCATATACACATATAAATGATAATGACATTTATATCATACCAACTCGCAGGGCCCAGGGGTGTCACCGATAATTATTGCAGGCTAAAAAAAATGAAAAGCTGGTGCCGACCGGAATATTTTCCCCAAAATTGGTCGCCGTACATGTACAATGCTTAAAGAATTTAATTAATAACAGGGTTATCGCAAATTCGTTATCGCAGCTTTATCTTTATTGCAAGTTCATCAAATTCGAAAAACCATCAGATTGGCTTCCTTGTACCCTACTGAACTGTAAAACAAAATATGCCTTTAGTAAAAGGTTTATTAGATTCCCTCTGCAAGTGGAAATATGTCAAATTGTCAATTTCAGGGCAATAGGGGGCTAACGCCCCTGCCCCCTGATCGCTAGTGCCCTAGCTTTCCCATTCAATTAATGGTGTTGTCACTTCCAGCCTGAAACTTAAAAGTATTGGATAACTGGAGCTTGATTAAAAAAATGGCAATTAGTAGGCATGGTTTTTGAAAAAGACAGGAGCCTTCAAACAAGGCGAGGGGTCACTCTGGTGCATGCCAAGGGCCCTCATAGGAACAATTAAGTTTTCAAATATTGACCCAGGGGGCTCGTCGGCATGTCAGGAGCTTGATGAGCCACTTAGGGGGCCAGAGCCTGTCCATGGACCTCTTGGGCATGTCCAGGGCCATTGGGCCCATTAGGGTCCAAAAAGCCTGTCGCAACGGGGCCTCTTGAGCAGTGTCCTAGGAATGGAAATTTTGAGTGTTTTAAAAGCGACACCCTACAAGTTATAATATTCACCTTTTCACAATTTGAATGTCTTTTTTTACTCTTTTCCACTTTGAGATTATTTTTTCACTCATTTAAAATTTTTAATAGTAAAAAGCCAGAATAATTGATCAATTTTGTTTAATAAGCAAAATTTATAAATTCTTTAAAAATAGGACTCTTTTTTTAGGTATAATTGCCCACTTTTTCCTCATATTCATTCTGAAATTTCCACTTGCACCTGGTTTTTTGTGTGATTTAATATTTTCTTTGTCATATTTTTATCATCATAACATGAGCAAAGGCTATATTTTCCATCTTTTTCTATGCACCCTGGCTTTAAAGCAATCCTAGTACACTGCTTGATCATGTCCAGGGCCCTATGAGTTTGTTTAGGGGCCTATCGAACCTGTCCAGGGGCCATTAGGCCAATTGGTCCTAGGTCAATCCGAGGTAATCAGAATTTTAAAAAGGCTCTTGCAAAATAAAGTGTCAGAATCTGTAAGAGTGGCCAGGGTATATTTTTAGAGGGAGCACCATGACTGGCTGCCCCCTCTCCTGAACCTATTATGGACGGGGGGGGGGGGGGCGAATCGCCCCCTTGAGTTTTTTTTCGCGTAAGTTCATTCATAACTCAACCCAGATTTCAAACTTGCTGACTTTCCTAACGTTCATTGCGCATTCGAATGGTGTACTTTTTTCTAATTTTAACATTAGGAGGGGTCCAAGACCGTTTTTAGGGGCGTGTTCGGGCGTTTTGAAACATAAAATCTTTGTATGGTTAGGCACTCGTGAGAGTTGTATATTGAAGGGAGCTTGTTAGATAAACAACATCGATAGAGAATTGATTTCTTCAGAATGGCTATCTCGAAATTTCAAAAAATTCATTTTTGAAAATCGCGAAAATTTTTGAAACCTTTTGTTTTATAAAATGATACAAGTTTTTTGTTTTCAGAAGTTTTGAAAACCGGACATATGTAAGAGAAAACATGCAAATAATATGTTTTTGAAGTTTCAGGGCGATATTTAATATTTGAATGACCTGATGTCAGGTCAAATGCTAACCTTCGAACATAAATATATGGTGAAAAATGAAAAACATGGTTTAACTATCAATACATCAACAATTATTTTCAGTTATCAAATGTCATCTCAGGCCTTCTTGATAAAAGAGGAAACAATTTTTAGTGAGTGCTTTGAAAAGGTCAATTCAAGGTCACGACACCTTTTTATCAATAACTCGTGACACGAACAATATAGACGACTCGTAATCGGTCTCAAAAGTTTGTCTTGTCAATAGCATGCTTTTGAATAATGCAGTTTGACCTACTTAATGTCACTTGACTGACCTGACCTGACCCGGGGTCAAATTTTGAATTGACAAATTTGGTATGATTTGACGCAATGGACGAGAGCAAAACACGATGATATCAAATAAGTGCTCTATATGTTTTAGATAAAACGTTATTAACAACAAACTTTTGCTAAAAACAGTTTTTTTAAACGTT
Organism: Semibalanus balanoides; assembly: GCA_014673585.1. Taxonomy (NCBI): domain Eukaryota; kingdom Metazoa; phylum Arthropoda; class Thecostraca; order Balanomorpha; family Balanidae; genus Semibalanus; species Semibalanus balanoides. Next base: position 7,734 of record VOPJ01005518.1, read on the forward strand.
TATTGACATCTAAGCACCAAAACCGTTGACTGAGGTCAATTCTGATGGATACCATGCGAAGACAATTAAAACTGCTCTCAGTCCTTTTTCGATTCCCCCTAACTGCCAGAGTTTCCGAGATAATGGCATGTTTCCTGAAAATTACATGTTTAGACATATATTTATTTTATGAACGTCATTTGACCTTGAAGATAGAGTTTTTTTTTTTTTTATCCAAGGTCACAAAATTTCACAAAATAGAGTTCATTGTTGACCCTAACTACATACCAAGTTTCATGTTTGTAGCTCTTACAGCAGCCGAGATCTGAAGGGGGGGCCGAATGAGCCCCCCGACAGATTCGTATACTTTTCCTCCCTCCAGGAATAGGGTGAAGGTCTAGCTGCGCTTAAGACAACCATGCATGAGTTCCGTGTTTTGATGTGATTAACAATTGGACCTTAAGCCTAGAATTATCAAAATAGCATTCCTTGCTGAATAAGTTGTTTTGGTAATCAGTAATCTTTGACTAAGATACCTGTTAACGCGCCATGTTTGGTACCTAGTTTAACAAGGGCAGGTGGTGCAGCTGGTTTGACGACATAACTAGTGTTAAATAACATAATCACACCAGACGTAATCTTTAACATGCAAATTATGGTCTCAGGGGACCAACACCTTAGAACGCTCTACTTGCATTTGCTGCTGGCGCTGCAGAAACTAACAGGGCGATAGCCTCAGACACCCCCATACCATCTGTAGAAAAAAAAACTAACCCTTCAGTATAAACAGCATATGATAACTTATTTACGCCTGAAAGGGTTAGGCTTTGACTATGGGCCTGTTCCAGTCCGCTCCTATTTTCTCCTCTAAATTGCTCCAACTGCACTGCTCTGCGTTAAGATACGACTGGACCAAGTGGGAGCAGCTTTGAGGAGGTTAGAAGTGCGACTGGAACAGACCCTACAATATGGTCTAGGGGTTCAAAAGAGGCAACAACCCCCAGTAAGCTACACAGCACAGCCAATGATGTCATCTAACCAGCTGACATACCACCCACTCATTGTTCATTGATTACCTACCTGACTGACAGCTGATACAATCCAATAAAAAAAAAAACAGCAACAAGGAACCTTTGTCAAATATATCAAGTTACTTGATTTTAAATTATCAGGACATTCATTTAAATATTTATTTTTCTGAGGACTTGTCCTTTGACCTCCTCAGATCACATCGGCCAAGATGGCCAGTGGATTGGACTTGATTGGGATCAATAATACCTCACACAGACTCCCTTCTTGGTTAGACTCCAAAGCTGCACCATTGTAGCAAGTCAGACTGACATCAGCAAATGTAGCACTAAATATAACTTGTCAAACCTTTCACACATAATTAATTTTCAACACAGCTTAAATAGTTCCACAAGATGTGGGACGTTACCATATACATACAACAAATTTGAATTACTGCTAAAACATAAAACAAACACATATGCAAAGTCCAAACAAAACTCCAAAACCATATTTGAAACACATGCGCAGGTATGAGTGGTCTACTAAAATGTCACCATATTTTAGTTTACAGCTACCTTTTATACTATACTCATAGTTTAGAACTAGGATGACTATATTTTCGAAGATATTTTGAAAATAAAATTTAAAGTGATAAACTGACTCGTATAATGTGCATTAAACATAAAATAATAGACAAAATATTGTATGTACGTTCCCAACATGCCATAGTTATTCAGATCATATACCTAAATTCGACGCAGCAATACCCTATCAAATATACGCCTGAGAGGCCAACCAGTGCACACTGCACGCAGTGCCCTTTCCAACTGTATTTGGTAATTCTTACTACCAAGAGGGAGACATTACCCTACCATGCCTGCGGATCCAATTCGTCGGCGCGTATCGGCGATTTTTATCAACACCTTTTGGCCATAGGTTTAACGATGTGGTGACAATGTGGTCGCACATAAAATCGCCGACGAGCGCCTGCGAGCTAACGTGGTAATACTTGGTGGTGGATTGCTGTGGTAGTTTCTTGACTTGCGTAGAGGGACATCACATACACAGACAACTAATTTAGTGATGTAAAGAAGTTTATTTTTTATAATGGACTGAACAATTAAAACTATATGAAACGAATGAAACTAAATATTATAGGGCCGTTTTTGGTCGCTACTCCAGTCGGCAAAGTTGGATATCTGGTCGCCGACGCCATCGGCAGGACGGCGCTTTTTTACCCCTGAATTATTGAGGGGGTCGGCTGAAATGACGACAAATGTATATTCTTTTGTCTGTGTGTATTTAAAACTCTGCAGGATTTTTAATGTGGATTTCCATGACAAAATAGGCATTTAGTTAGATAGAACCACATGCATTTTTCTGGTTTGCCTGATAAAACAAACATATCAAGGTGGTGGGCCTTGTAGAGGATATGAGGCTAAAAAGGCTATTAATTCTATTCAGCGTCAAGACGAACCGGAAACAATGATGATGGCTTTGTTATGATGATGACCACCGATGTGACGCCGCGAAGCGGCGTGAAAATTTTAATTTGAGATGGTGGAAAGCAGCATTTGCATATTGGAACCAGGATGTTATTAGAGCCAAGGCTCAGGTAACCCTTTTCCTGGTTGCACTGCTCGGCATGATAAAAAATATAATTATGATAGTTTTTCATATGCATTAATCCTTGGATGGTAAATTATGACGACCGGTGGCGGTTTCGGTTAACACAAAACAGTACATATCATAACCATAACTGTGCTTATGCATCTGTACCAAACTGTAACAAACAACTGGTAATAGTGCAAATGATATTAAAGCAGCAATATTGAGTCGGAAATACTTTTCCGCACATAAATGGTCCCTGTAGGTCGGGAAGAGCCTGGTGGGAGATGACTTGGCAAAATGGTCCTAGTCTGGTCCAGGTGCGTAGCTAGGATTCTTGTCCAGGGGGGGGGGGGCAAAAGGGCACTTTCAGAGCGTTTAAAGGGCCTCCTTCCCCCAAAAAACAAAACTGGACATGAAAAACCCTTACGGATTTTGTCAACTTTATTTTGAAATGTATATTTGTTCTTCGACTTTTGATGAGCTTGATTTGACCAGGACCTCAGGACCCCAGAGAGGCCTATGAACCAGGCACGTAGCCAGGATTTCCTCCGGGGACTGTGCCTCAAAAGAGTCTCTACCAGGCACGTAGCCAGGATATCGCCCGGAGGGGGGGGGGGCTCGAGAGGGCCTATTCCCGAGCGTTAAAAGGGCACAGTAGAACGGATGATAAGGTCTGCTCCCTCCGTTCTGGTGAGAGACCCATTTGGCATGTTCATGGACCCTTCTGACCTACTCAGGGGCCCTTTCTGTCTGGTCAGGGCCCCCCTCTAACCTGCACAGGGACCCTTTTAAACTTCTCAGGGGCCCTCTGGTCTGGCTAGGGGCCTTCCAGCATGTTTAGGCGCCCTTTCGACCAGGTAAGAAACTGGGCTGGCGGTTTTTTCGCCCTGCCGACATGCTCAGGGGCCCCTGCGACCAGCCCAGGGGCCATCCGACCTGCCCAGGGGTCCCTACGACCTTCCCAGGAGCCCTCTGTGCTGTCTAGGGGCCCAATGATTTGGAATTCGGCTTTGACATCGTATTTACCAGGTTCTCCAATACATATTCCATTTTTTTATATGTATTCTGTAAACAATGCATTCATTTTTGTGGACAATAAGACAGATCACAAATCGTTGCGTTAAGTCGATAAATCAACTGTTAATTGCTATTTGCAGCAGTGCATATTATACCGTTATAAATAAATGTTGCTAAAACAGCTAAAATGCATTTTGGAAAGGGAAAATTGAAACTTTTTATCCTACTTTGGGGAGGCAAAAACATACCTTTGCCAACCGAATTTTCGCTTGGGGGGTAATTGCTCATTCCCCCCCGCCTCCCCCACCTAGATCCGTCTCTGTTATTTAGTAATGCAAAAGAAGCTATATGCGCACCGACTTTGATTCCCAGGACTAAGCACTTGCATAAAGCAAAACTTTTACCTATTGCTTGACTTGTTTTGCATGTAAGTAAGTTGCTAAATCACTACAACTCAAATGTTTAAAATAGTGTTATCATTTATCATAAGGCTTGTGTGAATGAGATAAAAGCTTGTCTCAAGAATGTTTTCAATACGCTACAGACCTGATTTAATCAGCTTCGGTGTCAGCAAGAGCCTTCAGGAGACAAAATCTACTAAATTAATTCTTTGGGACTCCCGGCTGGCCGTGTGCGGGAGTTGAAGACTGTATGTGTGTCCCGGTGTCCTGTGTCCACTCTACTCTACTCTACTCTACTGCTGTGTCCACTCTACTGACTGCCGTCCTGCTCACCAGACGTGCCGCTCTGCGAGGGCTTCTTCTGCCGCCGCGGAACCAACTGCTACATCCGCAGCGGCTCGCCCACGTGCCTGCCCAACACGTTCGTCCTCTCCCGGCGCGGAAAGCGTGAGTGGGACGGACGTGACTCCGGCTGCCCGGGGCCTGACGGCGCCGTCACTGTCGGGTGACGGCGCCATCACTGACGGGTGACGCCGCCGTCACAGTCGGGTGACGCCACCGTCACTTCCGGGTGGACCGCCACCCGTCACTGTCGGGGTTGAACGCCGCCGTCACTGTCTGGTGACGCCACCGCACTGTCGGTGGACGGCGCATCAACTGACGGGTGACGCCGCCGTCAACAGTCGGGTGACGCCGCCGTACTGTCGGTGACGCCGCGTCACTGTCGGGTGACGCCACCGTCACTGTCGGGTGACGCCGCCGTCACTGTCTGGTGACGCCACCGTCACTGTCGGGTGACGGCGCCATCACTGACGGGTGACGCCGCCGTCACAGTCGGGTGACGCCGCCGTCACTGTCGGGTGACGCCGCCGTCACTGTCGGGTGACGCCACCGTCACTGTCGGGTGACGCCGCCGTCACTGTCGGGTGACGGCGCCATCACTGACGGGTGACGCCGCCGTCACAGTCGGGTGACGCCACCGTCACTGTCGGGTGACGCCACCGTCACTGTCGGGTGACGCCGCCGTCACTGACGGGTGACGCCGCCGTCACTGACGGGTGACGCCGCCGCGGGTCTGTCTCGGGCGCCTACCGATGTTGATTGATTGGGGTAAAAGGCATCTAGAGAAGAAAGATGACATTCATTTTGTTTTAAACTTTCAGTTTTTAAAATTATTCCGAGGTAATGACGCATTTAATCAACTCTGCCCATAATTCCTTATCTGAATAAGTGCTGATTTTTTACCTCAGCACATTTATAAAGGCATTTCTGCCCTACACTGTTCTGGTTAAGCTCAGTCAAGCGTCTCGATGGGCGACAAAGTTGTATTTCCCGTTGCGATGCTGATCAGATTGACGTCATCCCCCGTGTTGTTGCAGCTTCGACCAGCTGCACCGGCAAGTACTGTCCGAGCAACTCTCGCTGTGACGAGAGTGGCCCGACCGGTGCCCATTGCGTCAAGATCTAACTGTCCAGCCAATGACGGCATGGTGGTGCTGCCGGCCGCGACACCCACCTTGACCTTCCCGGCGGCCACCGAGGAACTGCCGGCGGCGCCACCCGACCTATTGCTCTTCCTCTCCCTATTTCCTCCTCTTACGCCACCGAGTGCAGGACGCATGACTGATGCGCTGTTAGCAAGATCGCTTCATTGTCAAAAGTGCACCACTAGTGTCCCGTTTCCCTGTTTCCGCTGTGTTGCGTTGTTCTTCGGTGAAATGTTGGCCACCAGGCCGAGTTTGCCGATTACAAAAAGGTGTTCTGATCCGTACTGATTTGCTTCTATCTAAGTGTGAGGGGAGTTGGTGCATCCCGCCGGGCTCCGGCCCCGCCGTATGCTGGCGGCCTCTGCAGACACTGCCTTTATCCAGCAGCCGCCGTCCGTGGTATGTCTCCGGACTGCCACGCAGCGTCCCCGGGTTCGATTCCCGGTGGTGCCGGCTCCGGGGATAGCCTCCCGGATAAAATCACCAGGCTCCGGAGGAGGGGTCCCATGGGGTCACAGTGGTGGCGCCACCATAGGGGCAGGGGTGGCAGACTGCCACCCCTGTCGTGACACAGGGGTGGCATTGCCACCCCTAATTTTTAGGCCACCGTCTACATTTTATCGTCGCTGTTTTTTTTTTTAACAAAATTGTGAATTCTGACCGCTATGAACATTAATGGAACAGTAAACTTCGTCGACCATTTCAAATTTTAGCCACATTAGTCTATATTGCCATCCAAACTATTATGTCTAGTCACGACCATATTAGTCACCAATTTGACAGAGACTTTCGCTCTGTATCGGGCTATATAAATTATCCTATCTAACGGAGAGCGGGCCTATGCAAAACCTGTGCCGGCGCCACTGGGCGGGGCGGGACAGGGTGGCAGCAAAGGGCAGAGCAGGGCCAAGCAGGGCAGGACAGGGAACGGACAGGGTAGGACGGGACAGAGGTGGACGAGACAGGCAGAAAAAAGACAAGGGACAGGACAGGGCAGACAGGGGCAGGACAGGGCAGGACAGGGCAGGACAGGGCAGGACAGGGCAGAGCAGGGAAAGACAGGAAAGACGAGTATACTCGTTTCTTCTTATCCCTGTCCAACGTTGACACTGAGTGTCAAGATTATATTTATATAGGCATAAGCTATTATTTGCTAATGGTAAATTGTATAACATCTAGAAACGCGATACCTAGTTAACCCGCGCGGCGTAGGGGTCTCCAGCCGAACGCGCGGCGTAGGGGGGGGGGTAAATTTTACTCCCCCCTCTTATCTTCAGAACCAATAACCGCAGCGAGACGCGCAAGGCGGCGATAGAAAACTCTCAATGAAATGAATCGAATGCACACCGATTTTTTTCCTCAAGTTAGGTCAAATGTCAGGTCACGGTCAGGTCATATGGAAAGTTCGAGTTAATTGAGTTAATGGTTCATACTTTCAAATTATAATCCTTGATTAAGACATCCAATGTCCACATAAGCTCTCAAAAGCTTATACATCTCATGTATTAAGAAAGAAAATACAATCGCAATGCAAGGTCAAGTTCCAACGGTCAGGTCCACAAAAGGTCGAACTGTCACAAAGAAGGTCAAGAAAGTCTTGTGACACATGTTTTAAGGGGTTTATTTGCAAACGTAAAAATCGATAGCAACAGCGCATTTTACAACTTGACCCATAAAAGGTCAAGATCAGGTCATTTAAGGTCAAAACTGGAAACTGACTAATTTGAATAAACAATGCATATTTATTGGTCAGTTTTGTCTCATAAACACAAAAATGACCTTTATATATCTGCATCAGGTCAAAAATAAAAAAACGTTATTCTGAAAAATGGAGTCATTACCTAATTATGCTTGGAGAGCAATCAGTCACTGAACAATGAAGATATTACTTTGCAATTTTGTTTGGGTAATCATTACACTTGGTTCTTTTATATATCTTCCGGTTTTTTAAATCCCTTAAAATTTCCAATTTTTGGGGAAGTTTCTGATTTTTTTTTTTGGGGGGGGGTCAAAAACCCAAAATTTTGTAAATCGAAATTGCCATTTTGTAGGGAATTAAATTTCCGTTCTTATACAACTTAGAGTTTGCAATTTGCATAAAAGCTATATTTTCTACGATGCATCAAACATTTATCGTTATTCAACCCAAAATGGCATGACATGACGTCATCAAAACGTCATTATCTCCCAAAGTTCTAAATTATTGTTGATTTTTTTTTAGGAAGACGACAAATTGATGCTGGATAAGGTACTGAAACTTTGACGTCGTTATCTGTTATAGTTTTCATGTTATTGCGGAAATCCGGGAGGGGGTAGCATTTACCCACCCCCTACGCCGCGCGGGTTAAAGGAACACTGCCACCTTAACATTATATTTGAGTTGGAATAGCCATTTTCCGTGCTTGGCATTGGACTTGTGTATGGTATAAGTTAAAACAACCACCGAGGTCGAATCACAAATAAATTTTAGTTAGGTTTCGACATCTGCAAAATCGGGGTCCCCAGTGTATTTGAACGGGAACCCTGAACCGATGTCGTCGTCTCTCTTTACTAAATATTGATTATAGTCGTCTTGTTTTACTTTTGGCCATACATTCAGGGGCGGATCCAAAAAATCTGCAAGGGGGGGTCATCAGTTACAGTGGTGCCCCTACCTATACCCAAATCTGAAAACTCAACGATTTGGGTCCCTATATTTTGAAGGGTGATTTTAGCATTTTGTTTAATAATGAATATTTGACAATTTTTTCAAAACGTTGCTATTCGTAACTCCTATGTATTTGCAATATCGTCGTACCCTTTCTATCATTTTGAGTGCCGCGGATGGTAGTAAACTATTTAATTTGCGCAGTCAAGGGCGGCCATGGGTGTTATTTTTTATTCGCCTAGTAGGGCCAGGGTCCTACAAATAATTGCATAATTTAACATTAGGCTTATGGCGTTGCATGGTAAGAATGCAA
>VOPJ01005519.1:0-16197 GCA_014673585.1 Semibalanus balanoides
TGGGCTAGCTAGCTTGTAGCCTGCTTGAAAATGAATATTTTATGAAGAGAGTGGGCCCTGGGGCCAGCAATTATCAACAAGGAAAGCCTGTCAGAAAACTAATTAATTCATTTATCTATTTTCCTAGTTTGTATAAGCAATTGCGAAACTTGTGCCATGCCGCGCTATTTTGGCTGTTTTTGACTGTGTATAGCACGATTTGGACTGCTGCAAAGGCTATTTTACGATAAATTTGTATCCTTCCCCGAAAATTGTTAACTTGCCCAGTTTTTTCCTAAGATAATTATTTTTCACGTTCAGTGCAAGGAACGCGCGGGGGGCATACTTGTATTGAATGCCCCCAGATTCCTGCGGGGTGGGGAGATTTGCCCCTGATACCCCCTGGATCCGCCAGTGCTGCGGTTATTGGTTCGGAAGATAACGAGGGGGCAGAATCTGCCTCCCCAGTTAATTTATCTACTGGCGTCTGGCGCACCCGTGTTTGGCTGAATACCACAGCGGGGCGCGGGTTAAAGGTCTGCACAGTGCACAGGCGTTCCCCCGGGCGTATTCCTTTCAACCGCGCACCAAGGCCTTCTCAGAAAGTGTCAACAGAGCGTGCCCAATGCCCATGGATTGATGAAGAGCCGGTCTTGCAAGTCAGGAGCTGTGTATCCGCAACTACGGAACAATTCACAAATATCGGCGAGCTTTGTTTCACAGGTGGCTGCATGTTGCAGTGTGTGTGTGTGTGTGTGTGTGTGTGTGTGTGTGTGTGTGTGTGTGTGTGTGTGTGTGTATGTGTGTGTGTGTGTGTGTGAGGTGATCTTTGTGTGTGGTGTTGGTGTGGTGTGAGTTCATGTGTGTGTGTGTTGTTTGGGGTTGTGCGCGTGTGTGTGTTGTTTTATTTGTTGGGGACACATGCTTAGCACACTTTGGGGGAAAAATGCTTCTCGATTTTAGAACAAGTCAAAGAGAAGCTGTGTTATTCATGAATGGACACTCGGCACATTCAGTGGCAACAATATATCAATAAGCGATCTACTGGGTAACCTTAGGATATCTACTTGTCACATAGCACACCAAATACAAAGCTTTGATCATAGTTGATTTGCTTTTCGCTTGGTGACGCAAATTATTTGTCTGCATTTTCAGCGTTGAGTAAATATGTCAATATTAATTTGGGGATATTCTCGATAGCAATCCACACAGAAGAACCTTTTTCCACTTTAGGACACAAACTAACACGATTTCAAATTTGCTCACATATTCGTACCTTTCCAAAGCGCTCCCTATTTATAGACGAAGGTCAGTTGCACGAGTAACCTCAGAACCGGGTGACAGCTCGAGCATGTCCGGTGACCAGTTGCCATTGTTTCAGAGCGGACTCCGAAGCAGCCGATGAGGTTCCCGGCTGATGCTGACGTCAGCGGCAGCGCCCAGTGCTGTGATGGCTGACTGAGTCGAAGGCCGGCCCATGCATTCCGTGAACGCTGGCCAGGCAGCCGGCCGAGCAGCCGCCACTGCACCGGTCGGCGTCTGTCAGCTGGACTGGACTCACTTGTAAAATCGCTACGTCGTTTAAACATGTGCTCCCTGGCTGTGGAACAGGTGGTTGAGCCATGAATGTAAACATTTTCAACTCGCAAGACGTTTAGGTAGGTATACTGGGAAGCGCCAGGCAGTCTCAGACAAATTTTGCACGCAAACTCTTGTATTGAGACTGAGGTGTTTTTGGGTATTGGATTTGAGGCAAATTGGAAATTGTATTTAATCACACAATGTTACGATTATTGGCGTACGGGCATATAATTGTATTACATCATGTGGTTGCCAAATCAAATAAATTGAATATGTTTCGGCAACTTGTGCGATAAGTTGTTAGCTTATTTTTACAATGCTTACTATTTTATGTATATTTTTTCCTCGGAAAGTTACACAATAGAGAATTGTCCATTGAGTCATTGCACCAAGGAAATCGACATATTTAATTTCGGGAGACCTGCGCGATCCCGATAAGTATAACAACCGCCTCTAAAAATAATATACAAAATGATCATTGGCCTTCATGATGCTTTGGTTAGCCTTTTGAATGAAGAAACATCTTAACTGAAATTACAGATCTTACATAGTTCCCTTTAACAGCACTGATATAAGGTTTAAATAGAAACAACTGACTTTCAGAGAGCTGGATAGGTCTGCATGCATAACGAAAAGCACCTAACCCTCAAGCGATAGATAGTCGAACGATTAATTATATTTCTTAGAAGTGTCACGACTAACATAACTGGAAAGCGTTATCTAGGGTGTGATATTTTACCTGAACATTTAAATAAAATTAAAGGATCACCTTATTTTGTCCAACGTTGTACCCACAATCGTACTTCTACACAAGTCTCTATTTTTTCTTCTTCATAGTACCTAAATGATTGTCATATTTAAGGGTAAGATCTACCTCAACATTAGACTGACGTGGAAAGAACCTCACGTGACTGTTTTGAGTCGAGGGATGACGTGACCAATTAACCATAGTAAATTTAGAATTACCAATAACTAAATGCCTGCAAGATATTTGCTCTAAACGACACTCAAAATGACATATCTGATCACAACGCTGAAAAACACAAAATGCGCCGGTGAATATGCTTCCTCACGGCTCCAAAAAACACCTACATTTTGGGCCCTAAACGGGACGTCTAAATGTATTATGTTAATTCACACTGGTTCTAGCTCGAGGATATTTCCATTGGTAATGGGTTGGGATCGATGTGCACTAGAAATATACATACAAGTCCTTTCTGATCGATCGAGCGGAAGCATGCAGAAATACACAGTGAGGGTTGAGAGAGTCGAGATAACGGTGACTCAAACCACATGTGTCTGAACCAACATCATCAAACGTTCGAAAATGCGTAATGTATCCAGCTTTAATGAAAATCTCGTCGTACCCAAAAATGTAGACAGATCCAATAGACAATTTTAACCATTTAAAGGGATCTTAAGACCCTTTTCCACAAAAATGGAGTTAGCAATGTAATGTGGTACACTCGAGGCTTAATTATATTGCGAAGTTTAGTCATTGGGCTTGAAAATGTCCCTGGGTATAATATATATTTCACGTTCAAACTTCGTTTGCGTTCCACGCAAATAAGTACATTTAAATAGGCACTGGCGGATCCAGCATTTTTTTTTTTTTTGGGGGGGGGTATTTTTTGGCAAAAAGCACTCCATTTTTTCCCCGGATTCGGGCCGGTCACCTTATTTTTGTATTTTAGCTTATTTTTTTCTTCGAAAAACAAAACAAAAACGCGATACTCTGTAGCAATTATGCAACGGAATATACACATATAAGTAGTAATAACTAATAACGTTTATCTCAAACCAACTCGCAGGGGCGTCACCGATGATTTTTAAGTGGGAGTCGGCTGAAATGACGAGAAGAAGTGTTTTTGCAGCAGTTCAACATGGATTTCCATGGTATATATAGGTACTTAAGTTATTTAGCACCGCGAAGCGGCGCGAATTTTTTACGGGTTGGCCTGATAAAACCCAGAAATATAGGCGGTGGGCCTCCGGCCTTGCAGAGGTCAAGAGGCTACAAATGCTTTTCATTTAATTCAGCTTTACGACGAACCGAAGACGATGACGATGGCTTCGTTATGACATCTCGATGTGACAATGTATAACAAAGGTATTGGAAAACGACATTTTTATATTGGAACCAGACCGTGATTAGAGCCAAGCCTTAGGTAATCCTTTTAATGGTTGCACAGCTTGGTATGATGGCAAATATTGAAATGAAGGTAGTTTTGAGTATACCTACATTAGCCTCGGATAGTAAATCACGATGACCAATGAAAGTCAGCACTCAGCAGTGCATATGATAAAACAAACTGTACCAGTGTACCTATAGCATTCATATGTACCGAACTGTAACAAACAACGGGTAATAGTGTAAATGGTTTGAAAGCAGCAAGAGGCAGTATGGCTTTTACGCGCATAAATGGCCCCGGTGTTTCTGAAGGAGCTTGGAAGAGATGGCTCGGGGAGATGGTCCTGGCCTGGTCCCCACTATTAATTAGCTCTTCGGTCCAGCAAATTGGGCACCACTGGAGCAGCTTGCGGGTGCCGATGTTTGCGTGTTTGCGTTCACGTCGCCTTTTCGGAGCTCGGCAGACTAGCTAACATGTCTGTCCACTTAACCCTATTCCCTGCGGGCGGCCAGAATTACGTTAAAGGGATAGTGCCACCTCGGGAGGATTTCTAAAAAGTAGCTTTAAATGAATGCTGGAATTAATTTATGTATGCTGTTGCTCCAACTTTGCCTAAAGTAATGTTTCGGCAAAGCATTTTCTTATTTTTCCAACTCCAAAAACATTGGTCCATTTGTGCACAGCACTATATATTCAAGATGGCCGCTTCCATTTATTCTTGGACTATTTGCTATTCATATTTGGCGCAGCTGTTTCAAAACAAAGCATGGCCCATACCTCGCCTTGGTGTTTTGCACCTAGAAGCTGATTTTTCGTAGCAGTGGCCACCAGGGACCGCTAGTGAGCCAGGGTACTTTTATGTTGCAAACAAATTGTTATTCATGTTTTTTATTTATTAACAGAAAAAATAATATGTAAAGAACAAATTGTATATCAATAAAACTGTTATTAATATACTTGCAACGTGTCAAAACTCACTGAATCACTAGCGGTCCCTGGCGTCAAAACTGCTGCGAATTATCTTGTCTCGTTAGCAAGTAAGCATAGCTCCCCCGCCCCAAGCCGAAGGCCCAAAAGCCAAAGCTCCGAATTCGCCGCAACATGACGTTCCAAGCGTCTACCTGTGTTAGAGGGTAACGTCATTTATCTTTTTCTGACCAAAGTCTTAGCCAGAGCTTTTGGGCCGAAAATTAGGCCATTTGGGTTTGTTCTTATAATGAAAAAAGCTGAGATTGTTGACAACATAATTAACTGTACACACTTTTTAATTTTAAAGTTCACTGACGGAATGGTGATGTTGAGTTTGCAATATTCAAAAGACAATTTATAGTCCGCAAAGAAGTTGATCAAAATAGGCGGAGGCGACTCCAATTTTTTAAAAATGATTGCCAATCATTGCTGGTGCCAAATGTATTTTTTGATCTTAATGGGGGCAGTTTCGGGACAAGACTTTTCAGGTGAAATCGGACACGCGTGAATCTACGATTGACACCAAAAACTCGATATTGGCCTGCAAGGTGGCACTCTCCCTTTAACCTGCGTGGGGGCAGATTCTGCCCCTCAGAGATCCCGAGAACCGCTCGGTCGATTTCGATGGGACGAACACCATTCGATTTGTCGTGATGAAATCTTTCTTTTTGGACCCTAAATTGCTTTTTTGTTCAAAAATGGGGCCAGGGGGCAAAAAATACGATTTTTTGTGTTATTTGAAAGGTCATTGTGGCCATGTGATTCGACCGATTTTCATGCAAAAAACGTTTTTGAGCTTCCAATGGCGCATGTTCTTCAATGTGTGAAAGGGAAGAGGACAAAAATGAAAAGTCATAGGCGTACTCAGGGATAAAAAATGGGGGATTTTTGGATGCAAAATATGTGTTTTTCCTTTGTTTGGGACGTGGGAACGTCACATGTGGGCTTTGTTGCTGTAATTTTTTCAATGTAACAAATTGTGCATAGGCGGATTCAGGTAAACAACGTGGGGGGCACCATGTGCGGAACACCTTTTATCATCTTGCTTATTTGAAGTTGGGTCAAATGACGGAGAATATTGCCTCCCATTTTATGTACCTGAGTTCGCCTCTGCCCCAAAATATGTATAATCCAATTATGTATGATGTATATGGCATCGACTTAGTTTCTGATGCTTTTATTTCACCGCAAACTACGAAGGAAGTATGCGCCGCACACCCGCATTCGTAACCACCTCCCAAAAAAACATGACCCTGGAGCCGCCTCTGCTGTGCTAATTTTTTCAAAATTTTTAACAGAACACGCGTTATTCATATTTAGGAAAAGTCCGAAAGTTTCAAGACGATAGACGTAACGGTTCAGAAGCAGCTGGGCGAAAAACTACCGGGGGGGCAGAATCTGCCCCCCGCAGGGAATAGGGTTAATAGTTTTGTATGAAGGGAGTGGGACCTGGGGCATGCAACAACTGCTAAGGAAAGCCTCTGCCAGGCACTGAATGTATTTAATTTTCCCATTTTCCAAATTTGTATAAGCAATAATACAACTCATGTCATGCCGCGAAGCGGCGCGAAATTGTTCTGTTTTGCACTGTAAATAGCTAGATTTTGACTACTGCAAAGGCAATTTTTACGATAAATTGCTGACGTTTTTTTGGGGGCAAAAGACATGTTGCCCCCTTCAAGGCCTTGCGGGGGGATAGCCTGAATAGTTGACTCCAAACGCCCCGTGACAAAAGTTGAATGAAGGAGGAATATTCTTAGCACTCAAAATAACAATGAAAGGTATGCAGACACAATTCCTTGTGCACCGTCACAAGATGAATCAGTTAAAGATGATGACTTAGAATACCGTTTTTATTATAAGTGATATGATTCGGCTCATGACCGGTATGCATCGTCCTGCCTCAACCATTGTCCCGCCAACCACGGGCCTGTTTAATATTTAGTAGCAGTGTTTTGAAAGATTTCGAGGATTGCAGCGCACATGATCGTCAATTACCACCAACTTTCTCTACCGGCTCTGTATGTTATTAAAGGTATGTTTACACTGGTAGTATAAAGGTATGTTTACACTGTGCATTGCTTGTATTCAGAGCACGCAATATATGCCTCACTTTACATTTACAGCGAAATTAATTCTTCTTTTGTATTTAGACCAGAATTAAATTACAGCTGCTAGTGCTGATATAGTCAGAATGTAATTGGTACTAAGAGCTTATCAAATAGCTATATCAATATACGAAATTCGTAAAAGGTGGGTTCATAACGTTCGATAAATATTGTTGCATCGCTTCCATCCTCCAGAAAATTATTAGGAGACATTCGAGAAGGTCTTATGATCCCTTTGCATAACCTAATCTTTTAATCCCTCCAGTCTCCACCGACTTACTTTAAAGTCAACAACATTAGTCCATATTGTTACAAATCAGTCCCATCTGTTCCCCCTAAGTAGGTACTTGTCCCTCAATCTTCGGTGGTGCCGGTTCCGGGGATAGCCTCCCGGATCAAATCCCCTGGCTCCGATTGGAGGGGGTCCCTGGGGGGTCCATCCCCAGGCCCCTCCTCGCCCCCTCTCCGGCATCTCTCTCCCGGTATGTGGTATAAGGCCGAACCGGATGCAAAAAAACAACAACAAAAAAGTAGCGTCTGATCTACTGAGTGTCTCCCCCAAAACGCGCCTACCGCAGGTGATCAGAAAAGTGAGATGCTTGGATAGCACAGGCTCTGACCATGTTTTCCTCGAGCTCCTGCTCACGGGCGGGACACCGCAGATGACGTCAGTGGAACAAGCTACTGGAGATTGTGAAGATCCGGTACGACATCATCAACCGCCGGTATCCAAAGACACAAGCGGAATCCTCTCCCCTTCTCTGCAACGACGGCTGTCCGCTATTTTGGGACAACCAGAAGCTTAAGATCAAATGTGGCAATGAGATTAAGCGCTCTAAAATGGGCAGCAACGACTCACTGAGACAACCATATAATATACTGCAGAGTGCCGGTCTGCCGACCCCATAAGTATGCACAGCAGTTTTGTGCGAGTGCGAAAGGGCTTCCCCTGCAGTCATTTAGTGAAATGACCATGACTACAGTCTACACCTGTTACTGGGAACTGCCCGTGGGTGATTATGAGCTAAATAAACAATAAACAAATAGGACTTCATGTATTTTTCTCGTTTCAGTCAATTTGAGAAGACACTTTCATAGCTTCAGAAAGTTTGAAATGTTTCATCAAACTGCTTTACTTTGTCATCATACCTCCCTTGTTCCTTTGCTGGAAACACAAATTGTTGACTGAGTGTTTCGAAGTGGAAAACAATGGGTGCTGTTCTTCTGCATAAGACTGGTGACTGCAACGCGCCCAGTAACTACCATCTTATCGCACTGCACTCAACATTAGAATACATTATAACATTATACATAACTCGTCGAACGTGCCTATGCGATTGAAAGGCTCAAGGCTGCCAGAGTGACAACCATTTCCTCAGCGACTGTCAGTATGCAGCAATGCAGCATATACGCAACGCGGCGGCCTGTGTTTACAGGACTCCGTCCCCGGCGCCGTCTCACGGACAGTCAGCGACTTGACGTCGACTTTATATCGATAACGGTTGTAGACCTGCATTAAGTGTTTGACAGCGTCGACGAACATGTTATCCATACAGCATATGTTGTCATGGTGCAGCATCTCATGTATCTGGCTTCGCAATTATCTTAGCGGTCATGGTCGACTGGTTTGATAGGGATTCCCCGCCCGTACTGCAGTGGATTATGGTGTCTTACAGGGCTCGATTATCGGAGCAGCGTTCTTCAACCCATCGCAGCTGACATTTCAAGCCTTTTCCTTGGTAACTGTTAATTTTATTAACCGTTTTTACGAATAATTATTGTGCTGAAAAATTCTGAAACATTTCTGAAAAGTTTAAACAGTTTTGGTATACATATCTCAGTACCAGTAAAGCGCCGTAGTTGGCGATGAACGAGCGAGCGCGAAGGAAATGTATGATGAATTTCAACTCAATCGGGCAAGTAGTTTCTGAGATACAAATAGGGTGCGCAGTTGCGTGCATTGCCTTATTTGCATAGTGCTCATGAAATGATATGTAACCATGAGGGTGTGAAATAAATGGTATTATATTATTATTATAAATATATATATATATATATTCATATGTAGTGATACAAGATTAAACAACAAACAACAAATCATTCATTACATATGAATATAACTGTATATATATATATATATATATATATATATATATATATATATATATATATATATATATATATATAAATACATCGTCCCCAGTCATTGGAAACATGACCTTAAATATTTAAGCGATTTCAGGCAAATCCGGTCTGAGTTCTGACTCGTCAGCAGTCTTAACAGCTGATCACGAACGTTGACAAACCAGCTGGCGGGTTCTGTTTTGGTAACAACAGGTTCTGTGGCGCCTGCAGCTGTGGGTCAGCAGCAGGGTAATAGACAGGTCAGCAGCGCTCTGCAGTCTGCACCCGGCAGCCGGCGGGATCTCACTGAACCAGATCACGTGCTGCCTCACCCCAGGCGTCCGCACTGCACTGCAAACGTATATGCCAAGTAGACGGAGCGGCGCACAGGAAATCGCGCGGGGATTTCCGGGATAGGAGCCAGCGCGTCAGTCATCATTGGACTCTGGGGCTGCTTCTGTCTTATGCAGACACACTGGATCTGCATCGTGCGAATACTAATGTTTGCCATTATGAGAGACTGTGATAACTGATAGAAAAAAGGTATGACAATGTATCGTACAAATGGGAAACGAAGTATGTATGTATGTATGTTCATTCATACTTTATCCTCGTCTTGTATCACCGTCAGCTGATGAGACAAAAAATACAGACGGACAACGGATTACGATGAGTTTTAATGCAGGTTTTGGTCAATTGAACAAAGTAAAATCAGATTGTGCATTGTGCCACATATTTGGCAGCGCAAAAGTATAATTATATTTAGTCGCACTTTATATAGAGAAGAATCACACCGTTCGCTGCCATAGGTATATACTATATAAGCACATAGCTATATAATATACCAGACGGAATTTCCTTATATCTGATGCCATCCCTTATTTCTCACAGAATCCCTGACTCCTAGCGGCATACCGTAAATTTTCACACATCCGGTGACGGCATCTACTAATGCATGTTCCGAGTACCTTCAAGGTCGGGATCACCTCTGTTCGGGCTGCCGTCTCGGCGTGGATTAGCGCCTCCCATGGTCATAGAATACTAGGTAAAGCGGAAACTGCGCTTCAACACAGGGCCAATAAGAGGCTGTTTAACGTCATGTTTAACGCCCCCCCTGACCGAAATCCTGGATCCGCGCCTGCAGATGACTCTAAAATGGAGGGGGACTGCCCTCTTGACTTTTGAGGCCTCGACATCCCATAAAGTGTCGCCATATAAATGCTTCGTCAAGTCTCGACATCCGTAGCCCCTTCGACAGTGCGACATGAAGCCGCCAGTTGTTGCTTTGGTCATCCCCAACAACTACAGTGAAAATATAAAAGGTGATTTATGCATCTATTTTCGTCTAATCCAATGGATGAATCGTTGCAATACAACATTTACACAATGTTGGAGGTTGATTATTGCCATTGGATTCAATGTGAAATAAAGCCACAAAATCTATAGATCTTATTCAACATTTTACCGTATTTGCCAACGAAGCCGCACAACAATTCTCAGCTAATATCGCCGGATGGTGGTACCTAGTAGATGGTCTTTAGCGAATTAATGCCAATCCCCAGAAATAAGCGCCCTGTTTGAATATACATACATGTGCATAGTGGATAGTTAATGGGACTTAAACATTTGTGGCAAAAAGAAAGACTCGCTGCAAATAATACCATAACTTTTTACTGCCGCGCAGAAGATGTCGCATCAGCGTCATTTTTGGTAATGTTTTTTGTGTTTTCGTGACGACACAACTACAAGGACATGAGCTTAATTGTTTTAGTTTTTAATAATTTCTTGAGCTCATTTCAAATTTGTATTATTTTTTATTTTAGCATTATGAAAAAATCATCTTTGTTTTTGATCGAACCCGAATATTGGTACCTTACAAAATTGTCCCCCACCCCATTTGACATCTGGCTAGTTTTCAAATAAATGTTCTACATAACGATAAAGTTGTATACCAAGCCACAAATCTTTATTATATATTTAAATTACAAAAAACTCATATCGTCTATATCTGTTAGATATTTCAGAAAATAGTTTTCGCTAAGGTGGCAATGCTGAGGAATAGGCCTTACGAAGCTAAGGAGGCAGTGCTGAGGAATAGGCCTTACGGCTAAGGCGGCAATGCTGAAGGAATGGGAGTTTTTTTGTCGTATAACCCGGCGCACGTCAGACAAGTTCAGTCACCGCCAAAACAAACTGGTTATAGCAGTCGGTCGGAAATATTATTGGACCAGTAAGACGCCTTAAACGGCGAAGGACGAGCGAGCCCGAATAAATCCGCGTCAATTTATCACCCGCGCCCAAACGGGAGGTTCGTTTTGTGCATAGCATGCCTTAATATTAATTATGTTTCACTGAT
Source organism: Semibalanus balanoides (assembly GCA_014673585.1). Classification (NCBI taxonomy): domain Eukaryota; kingdom Metazoa; phylum Arthropoda; class Thecostraca; order Balanomorpha; family Balanidae; genus Semibalanus; species Semibalanus balanoides. Next base: position 11,250 of record VOPJ01005519.1, read on the forward strand.
GCTGTTGTTTTGCCGTCGCAAAAGTATATCTGAACTAATCGAGATACTTTGAACTAATAGGTTTTGCAGCGTTATTTTTAATTTCTGCAGATTATAGCTTCAGAAAATAGTTTGTCACGCGCAAACATACATTTTGGGTGGGTATTAGATGCGATTTTTGCATTTGCGTTCAACAGTTGCCACCTGCATTTAATGTATCGTCTTAGCCACCCCTGGTTTTCATGTACGGCGGGTAATGAAGGAAATATTATCAAATCAGAGCAACGCAAATTTAATTACCGGACGGATCTTCACACGCGATAGATTTACCTGCCATGTACAATGATAGAGATATTTTCTATCATTGCATTATTAGAGGATCTGGTCTACATGCTCGAGGTTATGTGTGTTTGACACATATGAAGGTGTTTGTTTCATCGCTTCACTCCCATAAGGTGGAGGCTGGCAAGTGAGCATGAGAGAGTATGCTAGTTCAAATTCGTTTTAGAATTGTGAAGACGTCATAAAACAATGAATTTGCGCTTGTATAGCCAGTACTTTGCACGTACCACGCCGCCGTTGTCGACACATACGAGTAGTGCCAATAGCGCCAGGGCGGATCGTTTCTCTACGCCAGTCTGATTGTTTTGCGCCCGTGTCTTTTGCGACTTTTGATTGCCGAGATATAGGTCTGGTATGCCAACGATTGCTTGTAGGGTAATTTTCGCTGCGACGGAACAGTGCGGTTTATATGCGTTGCACATGCGCACGTCCAGTGTTTACAACCAGAGTGTACTTGACCTTTGCCAATATTGCCACTTTTATCCGCACATCACATTCAATAGGTTTCAGTTTCCCAGTAATCGCCGTAGCCAGCTCAATCGATTATTGCCAGTGTGTGGAGTCTCTCAGCCACACACCAAATTTTTTAGCTTTATAAGTGCCATCCGATTTTCTCAGCTACAGCAGGATAATAATACTTTCTGACACCCTGACTTCCTAAGTCGAAACTGTGTTTCTACGCGCTATGCTCTGACCCCGTCACGTGAGACACTGAAACATCCGTCGGAATAATCAACCGAATGCTCAGTTGCATAGGGCTATCAGATGCGAAGAGGATGCCGCTGTGTCAATCGAGATTTCGTTTTAGGATCAAAAGTTATTAGCTGCTCCCTGACCAGCCGTCGCGGTCTGGCCGGGCCCGGCGCCGGCCGCGGTCGGCCGCTTATATGTGATAAAAATCCGGTATTCAATGAGGACTCGCTCGCGCTTCGCGCTCGCTCGTAATAAGCTATACCAGTAAAGCTCCGTAGTTGGCGATGAACGAGCGAGCGCGAAGGAAATGTGTGGTGATTTTCAACTCAGTCGGGCAAGTAGTTTCTGATATACAAAAAGGGTGCGCACGGGCGCACGTGCAGAGGCACACACCCCTGACTTGTGGAAAGGCAGCGGATGAGAGGTCACTAACCACACACCAAATTCGAACACAATCGGTTCAGCCGCTTCGGAGATATAGAATAGGGGCGTGCACGTGCGCACGTGCAGAGGCCCTGACTTGTGGCAAAGCGGCGGCTGAGATAAACAATTTATTTGGGACCGAGGTCGTTGTTGGATTTTCCACCCGAGACAGAAGGTCGAGGGTGGAAAATCCTGCAACGACCGAGGTCCTAAACAAATTATATCGGCCTAAGTGTGGTATTTATTTTATCATATGTCTACATCCGTTTATAAAACTGCGTAAAAATTGTATGGTAAAATCAAATGCAAGTGCCCGGCAGGCCGAAAGTTTTGACCAATTGACTTACATTGATTTTCTGGGAGCTGAAAACCTTTTACCACATGCTCGCGCTAATGCTAAAAACATACTGAGACATCAGAGGGTGTCATCGCTATCTCCGTAGCGTGTCCACAAAACCACTGCCACTGGTCTGGTCGCCACTGGTCGGGTCGGGTCGGGTCGGGTCGGGTCGGGTCGCTCATAATCAGATTTTTCCCATATGCCACGTAAAGACGAGCGAGCGCTTCGCGCTCGCTCGTAATAAGATACTTGCTAAACTCTGCTGTGTATGTAGATATTTGTACCTAATCTCGGCGTTTTTCAAAACTACTGCACTCGCTTTGCTCGTGCTTTTAACTTACTGCACTCTCTTCGCTCGTGCAGTAATAAAAAACGCCTCGATCACAAACATCTAAATACCAGCATCGTTCAGTAATGCTTAATCTTATAAATAAAGCAAAAGCTCCTTAATGTCAGTGACCTATAGGCGGCTAACACAGACCTCTTACGCAAAAAACAATGCAATTCATAATTCTCTGCTTTTTTCGCAGGTTCCGGTGATTTATGGCTTACAAATGCCAAATAATCCTTGTAGCTATTGGCATTTGATTATTTGAATTGTTAAGCTTGAAGTCATGTCACTTATCGATGAATTGTTTGCAGTTTCTTGAGTGGCCTAGAATTTGCAGTTTATTATGGCAGTTTCTTAGCATGCAGCCATTGCCCACTAATTCGAAATCAGTCGAAATAAGTATTGATACTTTCCAACAAATTGTTCAGATTGTCCAATGACGTCATGGGTCACGTGATCGATTCCACCATGAAAGGCTGAATTCGGAAAAAGCTATTGTTTGTGTTAGGGACCGCACCGGTCCCGTGAGTATGTATTACGCTGCCTGAGACCGGTTACCGGCCTGATCGTTGAAGTTATACCTTGGTTGTTTATGTGATTCATTGAGAAGCTCGCGAACTTCAAAAAAAAAATTAATACTTACCTGTAATGAGCCCAAAGCAATGATGATTACAAATGTGTGCTGCAAAACTGCATAATGTGTGGTAGCGTTAAGTGATAATTGGCTTATTTTTACTAGAATTATTCTCGAAAAAGATACGCACAGTAGCACATTTGGACAAGCTGTTTATGGTGTGTAGTGTGATAATTGCTTATTTTAAGCATAATAGTTCTTTCTGTCGGCCATGGCGCTTTCTTCAGCATGGCGTTTTTTCTCGCTTTTTGGCATGTTGCTTTGTTCGGCCATGGACGCTTTCTTCGAGCATTGCTATTTTAATGTTTTAATCCTCAAGGAGAAAGGAACCTACAGTTCAACGACATTCCTTTGCATTATTGCTTTCTTCGGGATGCCGGTTTCTTGGATTTTAACCAGATTAGTTTGCTTTCTTCGGCATGACGCTTTCTTCAGCATGCTCTTTTTTCTCGCTTTCGTTGGCATGCCGCTTTCTTCAGCATGCTCTTTAGAATAACGTATATTGTTTCTTCGGCATGTCGGTTTCTTGGTAGCGTTAGTGATAATTGGCTTATTTTTACCAGAATTAGTTGCTTTCTTCAGCATGACGCTTTCTTCGGTATGTTGCTTCTTGCATGTTGCTTTCTTCGCCATGTTGCTTCTTGCATGCTGCTTTCTTTCTTGCATGTTGTATGTTACTTTCTTTCTTTCTTGCATGTTGCTTTCTTCAGCATGCTCTTTTTTCTTGCTTTCTTCGGCATGCCGCTTTCTTCAGCATGCTCTTTAGAATAACATATATTGTTTTCTACAGCAGGCCGGTTTCTTGGTAGCGTTAGTGATAATTGGCTTATTTTTACCAGAATCAGTTCCTTTCTTCAGCATGGCGCTTTCTAAAAATCATGGAGTCAATTATCGGGAATTTTCGGGAAATCTAGAGACTTCTGGGATAGTCATAGAGACTTTTGGGAGTGTAACCACCCCTGTAAATTTGGTAGGTGCGTTGCTGAAGGATTACCGCTTGCGTGCATGAATTCAGTATGCCAGTCTGCATGATTTCTCGCTCTCAGGAACTTTGGTGAGTGGTGAATAGAACTAAGTCAGGAACTCAAAATTTTTTTTTTTTTTTTTCCAAGGCAGGCAAGCGTGGCGTGTTTCGCCGGACAGACGTGGGGTACTGAGCTAGTAAGAATAAAAAACGCCTTCGATCACAAAATCTACATACCAGCATCGTTCAGTAATGCTTAATACCACGTAAAGACGAGCGAGCGCTTCGCGCTACTTTCCACAAATTTCATTTTCGAAATAAGGAAAAAGGTTACTTAACTTTTAAATTGAGTTGCGATTAGTTTCATAAACACATGTTGTAATAACCTCATGCAGAAAAACTAATGGAAAATTTGAATATTTCCCTTTAAGCTGAAACTGACCAACATTTCGCTCCATTAGTTCCAGGTAACTTAGTTTTGAGCATTAATCGGGCAAAATACCATTCGTCTTTTTGTTTACTTGGCAGGCACAGCAAGACTGTGATATTGCAGGATCAGGCAGTGCATCTTACACAGTCATGAGATCAGGCAGAAAGAAAAACGCCAAATGAGATCCAAAATCAATGTAGATCCAAACAGATAAGTCTAGAGATAAAAAGGCAGTCATTTGTGGCACGCAAACATTGCATAGCCATACTGGAATACTGCATGGATCCCAGAAACGGATGCTAGGTTCAGATGGTCAATAACGGATGCTACAAAATGCAACGACGGATTCCTAACAGATGACAGGACAAATTGCTACCTGTTCCCAGAGGGGATCTACGGTTGGGCAAAACAGGCAGTTTCCCCCAAACAAAATATCGGTAGGCAAACGCAAGTTTTTGCCCCCACATGATCCGGCAGGTTGTGATTTTTTCCCGGTAAGTCGTGATTTACCACCACCCACGTTAACCCTATTACTGTCGGGGGGGGAATCGGCCCTCCTTGAGGTTTTTCGCGTACAGTTCATTCATAAATCAACCCAGAATCTTTAAACTTACTGATTTTTCCTAACATTTCATTGCACATCGAATGGTGTACTTTTTTACAAATTAAACGATTAGGAGAGGGTCCAATAAAGTTTTTAGGGGGGCGTGTTCGGCCGTTTTTACACCAAATCTGTGCATGGTTAATAGGGTGGGCCCTTTTGCAACTTTTTGTCCTAAACATTGGGCGTCAGTTGGTTTCCAATGTATTCG
>VOPJ01005520.1:0-16192 GCA_014673585.1 Semibalanus balanoides
GGCCGGCGCTGCACCGCTCAGGTCTGGTTCAAAGTAAATCTGGGTCAAAATATCAACACTCATTTCAGGGGGACTCTGCTACCGCCTACTATCTCGGCAACAATGCAGTACATATGTTGTTCACTAGCGCCTCTAGCGGCGAGTTGTGAGCTAACAGTTTGTAGATGTCGCTACCGCTGCAAATATGTGAGGTTTCTGATCATAGCTTAGTGCGAGTCCCACCAATGGCGATGCCACCTCCCGAAAGTTTGGGGGGGGGGGACGGAGGCATTCTGAAGTCCATCCTTTCCATGCAACGCCCTAATGTTAAAATCTGAAAATGTTGGGGGGACACGTCCTCCCGTCCCCCCCCCGGTGGCGGAGCCCTGGAGTCCCACCGTGTGACAGTTCTGACAATGGGGACAGACTTTTCGTCGTAGCCCCGCTAAAAAATATAGGTACAGTGTACACTTATGGTTGAATACAGCAAACGAAATAACAATTTAAAGTTGCTAATTTTTTGTCATTGTAATATCTGGTTCAGTTTTGCAGCAAATTAGGAAAAAACTTGAATATTGCAAATTTTGTCGTTATACATACAGAAGTCCCTGTAGAATGCGACATTTTACTTATTCATTTTTTAATTGAGAAATCCGCATTATTAGATACATTTTTTTCTCACAAATGATGTAGGTCAAAGACTTCAGCCTACAATTTGTCCATCTGAAATCAAATGTCACTGCTTGACCCTTTTGTAAGCATTTGCAGAGGCTTATGAATGCATAACGAATGCATGCTTAATGTCATTGTATTTGCCTAAATCCGACAATGAAAAATAGGAATATTGACCAAAATGTTTATCGTCGTCCTAGAAAAATGCAAAGGGACTACTAATGACCGTTATATACGCTGGTAGCAGTTATTGGGTAACGGGCTAATATAGTCGTACATGAATTATTGTGACGAAAAACCTTTTTGTTGGAAAATCCGAAAATACAATTTGGTAGCTTTTCTGTATTTGTGATTAGTTGGGAAAGCAGATTTGTTGCGACTTGCGTATTTTGCAGACACGATGTTTCTATGATCAGAGGCAAACGGCGACTACTTTTTTTTCTCTCGCAGGCTCGAAAACACATGCCTGCCCTCATAACACAGACACATGGTAATCGCCTGGTAACCATCTGGGCTAGTCCACCTTTCCCACAAGGAGCCCACGTCACTCGTGGTTTTGGAAGACGTTTCTGTATGGTTACCATGGTTACCATATCAGTATGGGCTAGCACACCACCTCAGCGTACATGTACCCATGTAAGTCCCATGTTCATTTCCATGCCCATGTGAGGCCACGTAGACCATCTTAAACCCATGCGGTAACCATATGAGTGTTATTATATGGCTAGTAGACCGATTCCGATATGTAGCTAGTACTCCTACCCTGACCCATAGCACCTGGTACTGACCTCTGACCGCTGACCGCTGACCTCTGACCGCTGACCTCTGACCGCTGACCGCTGACCGCTGACCGCTGACCGCTGACCGCTGACGCTGACCTCTGACCGCTGACCTCTGACCTCTGACCTCTGACCGCTGACCGCTGACCTCTGACATCTGACATCTGACATCTGACATCTGACATCTGACCGCTGACCTCTGACCTCTGACATCTGACCTCTGCGTGGTCCGCTGTGCCAACAGAGGCGGGTCCTACTCTCGACCGACGGTCCAGACTGCAACGTCATCAAATTTAAGCCGCCGATAGTCTTCAACGAAGAAAATGTCGAGGAGCTGGTGACGAAGCTGGACAAGGTGCTGACGGAGGTGGGGGAGGAGGTGAGACAGACGCGAACGTCCGGCTTCTTCCGACATGACCCGGTGTCGGACAGGAACCGGAAGCGGCGGGGAGGGGAGGAGGAGAGGCTACTGTATATAATTCTCCCATATGCATTATGAAGGCCACAGAAACAGGGGCGTCGCCACAGGGAGGGGGAGGGGTAGGTGCCACTCTGACAACGGCCGGCTGTGTCCCTTGTGGCCGGCCTTAGGACGGCGACTGATGGACCTCTCGGAGTGCCTCAGGGCCGTATCAGGTCAGGCGAGGTCCCTGACGAGTCAAACGAGGGCTCTGGCATGACTCTAGACATTGTCCGGTTGTTCGAAAACCCTCTAAAGCTGTTCGAGTTTCCTATCGGAAAAGCTGACGACCTTCCCTGGCTACACAGCGGCATCCTGGAACACCGAGGTCTCTCTCTTTCGACAGACCAAAGCCCTCGTATGCCCGCAGAGTCCAGGTCTGCTGTCAGCCTGCGAGGGTTCTCGGAAAGGTTAAGGGAAATTTAGTTCACTTGACAGGGTTTTAACTGACAGCAGATTTGTAGAGCAGATCGAAAAATGGGTTGTGGCTGAAGAATTACCTCGCTACGTTAGTAGTTTCGACACAGGACTTGTAGGCCCCTTTTAGAAAACAAAGTTTCATTTCTCCGAAACTTCGGCGGTAGAAGTAACTTGAAGTATTTTCTTACTAACTTTACGTAACTCTAAGTAACTTCGACTCAGGACTTAGTAGTGGGTCCCTTTAACCCGCGCCCCACTGGGGGGTGTTTGAACACCTCCCCCCTGCGGTCTTATCTAGATAACGAAAAAATGACGCCGCTAGCGCCGCCAAATTTTTACAAACTCATCATTGATTCTTTCCGCACATTTTGCAGAAACTCTAGTTTTGTGTCAGATTAGGTCAAATCACCAGGTTAGGTCAAGTGATCTCACCTCCCAAAAAGTTTGCGGTCGTGCCAAGACCACAGCTTCTAAGGGATCGATATCAAACTTTTAGGGTTACATTAAAGGGAATGTTTCACATTAACATAAGATTTGAGTTGAGATGGCCAAGTTGTTGGAATTCCATTGAAATTAAGTATTGTAGAAGTTAAAACACCCACAGAGTCTAATCGAAAGTAAATTTTAGTTTGATTTTGACATCTGCAAAAAATAAGGCCCTAGTGTATTAGGGTAGCCTCTTAAAGCCGATTCTCATCCCTTTTTATCAAATGTGATGAAATTAGACTTGTTTTACATTTGGCTATACTTAGCCATACACTAGTCATACTGCAGCATGAAGGTTTTTCTATTACCCAAAATTCCTTTCATATTGACGTCATCACCCAAATACTAAAAACTTAGTTTTTCATGAAATAGCATGTGTGTGAGAAACTAAATGCAGAATCGTGTTCGCAGCAATTATTCATATTTGCACCACAAGTGGCTCGTACATTGGACAACTTTCAGAGAAGTGAAACATTCCCTTTTAAGGCATCAGTATCTACAAAATATTAAAGGACTGTCCACCTTAACAAAGATTTGAGTGAGATAGCCATTTTTGCGTGCTTGCATTAAATTGTTGGTATAAGTTAAAGCAACCAACTGAGCGTTCGAATCACAATAAAATTCGATTCTGAGTTGCAATCGTGGTAACATCAACCCAGCCCCCAATTATTTGAATGGGGTCGGTGAGCCGATGTCGTAGTCTCTCTTTGCTAAATGTTGATTAAATTCGACTTGTTTACTTTGGCCATACATTAGCCATACACTAGTTCTACTATAACAGCGTGAAGGTTTTTCCCCAAAAATTCTTCATATGACGTCCATCAGCCCAAATCATTAAATTGACATTGTTGATGAAATTGAGTACTGTTTCGTGAGAACAAATGTCATAATCGTGTTCAGCAGCATCACTTCAATTTTGACCACAAACGACGTACATTTGGCACATTTTGAAGGCTGGGACAGTCCCTTTAATATCGGATTTTTTATATCGGTGACCTGAGGTCGGGTCATGTGTGTGACTCCCTTCATAAGTCAACGGATAAATATAATGCTTTATTCGAGGATACTCAGTCCATTTAATTCTGGATAATGTTACTCATAGGGATATTAGATGATACAAGTGCAGGGTTGTTCGTGACCCATACGGCTATCTAGTCTCCGAGGTCACCACCACCTTTTCGTCAATAACTCTGGACATAATGCAGATAGAGAAGTGCAACTTTCACCAATGTGTTTGTCTCGTCAAGACATGTCTCCTAATATGCAACATGACCTATTTGAGTCACCACTTGACCTTGACCTGAGGCAATTTTTTTAAGTTGACCTAACAAGAAAAAAAAATCCAAGAGCCTTGACGAGACAAACACGATGGCGTAAACAGTATTGCGTTATATGTATTCGGTAAGAAGTTATTTGCGATTTTTTCCCAAAAAACATAATTTTTGACTAATGACATTTAGAGCCTTAACTATTGACCTGAGGTCAAATTTGAGGACAACTAGGTCGATTGCAAATTTCTATGGCTGTCGATTTTGCTTGACCGTTTGTTTCTAGATAGCATAGTTCCCGAGATATTTGGGGTTTTGAGCGATGTCCTAAGAACTGGAAAATTTGAACCTTCGATGACCGCATAGTGACCTGTAATTTTTGACGTGAAGCAAAAAATGAATAGTTTCGGAGTTGATTATTTAATGACGGTTCGAACAGTATTTTTTGTTTTGGTCTACGTGCCATAGGAGCCGAGTTAGAAGGGGGTGTTCAAACACCCCCAGTGGGGCGCGGGAAATGCAGATTGCAGAGGCCTAGTGGGGCTCGGGTTAAGAAGTAGTTTCGGGACGTTTTCGGGTCACGGGGCAGTCTTTCGTGCCCCGAAACTGCCCCGAAACTTCTTCTAAAAGGGGCCCACTAGTCCTGTGTCGAAATTACTTAGAGAAGCGAGGTAATTATTTTACCACAATCCATTTTTCAATCTGTTTTACAAATCTGTTATCTCAGTGAAAACTCCATTAAAGGTGACCCTTTAATAAAGTGACTTCGCAGCTAGGCTAAGGACTTTCAAAGTATGTCGAAAGCCCTCTAAAAAGGCGTGATTGTCACTTCCCAGGCAAGGTCCTCTCAGCATCCAAAAGCCCTCTCAGAACGTGGGCCTTCTCGGGCAGGGCATGGTCTTCCAGGTAGGAAGAGGCCTCTGCTAGGGTGTCCAGTAGTCGGCGTCCAGTCCAGTAGTAGTAGGGTGTCCAGTAGTTCCTATCGGCGGAGGGCTTCTCATTGCAGTCAGTCGAGGGCCTTTCATGGCAGCCGAGGGCCTCTAATGGCACCGGAGGGCCTCTCATGGCAGCCGAGGGCCTATCATGGCACCTGAGGGCCTCTAATGGCACCCGAGGGCCTTTCATGGCAGCCGAGGGCCTCTCATGGCACCCGAGGGCCTCTCATTGGCACCCGAGGGCTCTCATGGCACCCGAAGGGCCTCTCCAACTGGCACCGAGGCCTCTCATGACCCGAGGGCTTCTCATAGGCCCCCGAGGGCCTCTTTCATGCAGCTGAGGCCTCTCATGGCAACCGCGAGGCCTCATAATGGCACCCGCGGCCTCTCCATGCACCCGAGGGCCTCCTTATAATCGCACCCGCCAGGGCCCTCATGCACCCGAGGGCCTCTCATATGCACGCGAGGCCTCCTCATCGGCAACCCGAGGGGCCCTCATGGCAGCTGAGGGCCTCTCATGGCACCCGAGGGCCCTCTCATGGCACCCGGAGTGGCCTCTTATTGGCACCCGAGGGCCTCTGCATGGCACCCGAGCGGCCTCTCTGTCACCCGAGGGCCCTCATGGCACCCGAGGGCCTCTCACGGTCACTGAGGCCTCTCTGGCACCCGAGGGCCTCCTTCATGGCCACCCGAGGGCCTCTCAGCACCCGAGGGCCTCTCTGGCAGCGAAGGGCCCTCTTCAATGGCAGTGCAGGCCTATCATGGAGCCGAGGGCCTCTCATGCACCCGGGGCCTCTTCTGGCACCCGAGGGCCTCTCTGCAAGCCGCGGGCTCTCATGGCAGCGAGGGCCGTCTCGTGGCAGCCGAAGGCGGCCTCTTAATGGCAAGCCGAGTGGCCTCTCAATGGCTAAGTCCGAGGGCTCTCTATGGCATCTGAGGCCTTTCATGGCAGCTGAGGGCTTTCATGGCACCGAGGGCCTTAAGGGCAGTTTTTTACCCTCTAAAAGGATAAGAGGCCTTTCGGGAAGGCTAAATTGGTACCGACTAGTGTATCGGTAATCTATAGTATTTAAAATATATTATATTATGTTTGTGTTTTTACAGCTATAAAAGCGGGCCATTTGATTAAAGTACGTCATTTGTGATCAATGAACCTTCGGATAGGGCCTTTCATAGTAGCCGCCTAATTAAAAAAAAACAAAAAAAAAACGTGGCGCTGCCCTTGTTAAGTGGCAAAGAAATTGACAATTTGTAAACGATGCTAAATGCAGAGCGATATTGATGAACGTTCTAGTGCTGTTATTAATCCGCTGGAGGATAAATCGTAATCGTAACGATACCTAACTTACTCGAATCAGCACGAACAATTTTAGCGCAGGACACGCCCCATCGTATGCTGCCAAACTACAAATTCATATAAATATGAGCGAGTGTGATGCTTGACGAAGTTTGTGCTGGATGGCTGCGATTCTGTCTCATTCTGTCCTGTAGCCGTTTGTCATTGCTGTTGTGCTTTGCCAGCTAGCCACGTGCGTCGTTTCTGCCTGCTACCTCTACTGTGAGTGTTCTGTGCGTGCCGGCCTTCTGTCCGTGAACTAACGCCTGTGAGCCTGTTAACTGTGAACTGACTCTCCGGTGTGACTGTGAGCTGTGAATTGACTCCTGTGAGACTGTGAGCCATTAATTGACTATCCTGCGAGACTGTGATTTGTGAATTGACTCTTGTGAGATTGTGAGCTGTGAATTGACTGCTGTGAGCTGTAAATTGACTCTCCTGTGCGACTGTGAACTGACTCTCCTATGAGCCTGTTAGCTGTAATGACTGAATGACTCATGTGAGACTGTAGGATTGTTAGCTATAATGACCGACTGACTCGTGTGAGACTGTAGGATTGTGAGCTGATCTGTCATCTGTCAGTGAGTAGCAGCGTCCGTCTCAGGGCCGCCGGTGAGCCCCCTCTCTGTGTAGGGGGACTGACGGACCCCTCCTTTCTGTGTGGGGGACTGACGGACCCCTCCTTCCTGTGTGGGGGACTGACGGACCCCTCCTTCCTGTGTGGGGGACTGCCGGACCCCTCCTCCCTGTGTAGGGGGACTGACGGACCCGTCTCTGTAGGGGGAGGCTGACGGACCCGTCCTTGTGTGGGGGGACTGTCGTCCCCTCCCTGTGGGAAGGAACTGACGGACCCCCCCCTGTTCTCCTTCAGCGGGGACCAGTGCTTGCTGGAGGAGGCCCAGCGACGGAGGAGGCCCAGATTAACGGAGGAGGCCCAGGCGACGTAGTGTGAACACGTCATAGTGTGGGTTTGATTTCGTCCCGCACCCGCCATACTCACCTGACTACCTCCAATGGACTCCTTGAGCCAGCTCAGGGGTCAGGGGTCCAGTGATTAATGGAAGAAGGGCTTACCGAAGCAGTGGGCTGGTGTCGGAGGCGACCCTTGGGATTTGTATTGTTGAACAGCCCCAGGCTGTGCTGTTTAGCACAATACATTGTCCTGGTTTTACTTCGCGTTTGACCGATTTCGATGCGGGCCGAGAATTTCGACGGATTTGTGTTTTATTCGGATATTTACGTTTCTGAATCGTTGTTAACTTCAGTGTAGCGATGAATATGGTGTTAACGGTGGACAGGTGCAGGACCAGCGGCCTGCTGGTACGGTTGGACAGGTGCAGAGCAGCGGCTGCTGGTCGGTGGACAGGTGCTGGGCAGCGGCTGCTGGTCCACGGTGGACAGGTGCAAGGAACAGCGGCTGCTGGTCACGTGGACAGGTGCGGACAGGCGGCTGCTGTCACGGTGGACAGGTGGAGGGCAAGCGGGCTGCTGGTCACGTGGACAGGTGCAGGGTCAGCGGCTGCTGGTCACGGTGGACAGGTGGAGGGCAGCGGCTGCTGGTCACGGTGGACAAGGTGGAAGGGGCAGGCGCTGCGGTCACGGTGGACAGGTGCAGGGCAGCGTTCTGCTGTCACGGTGGACAGGTTGCAGGACAGCGGCTGCGTGGTCACGGTGGACAGGTGCAGGGACAGCGGCTTGCTGGTCACGGTGGACAGGTGCAGAGCAAGCGGCTGCTGGTCACGGTGGACAGATGCAGACAGCGGCTGCTGGGTCACGGTGGATCATGATGCAGGCAGCGGCTTGCTGTCACGTGTTGGACAGATTGCAGGCAGCGGCTGCTGGTCACGGTGGACAGGTGCAGGACAGCGCTGCTGGTCAAGGTGGACAGATGCAGGGCAGCGGCTGCTGGGTCACGGTGGACAGGTGCGGGACAGCGGCTGCTGGTCCACGGTGGACAGGTGCAGGCAGCCGGCTGCTGGTGACACGGTTGGACAGGTCAGGACAGCGGCTGCTGGTCGGTATTTATTTTTTTCCTTTTCACCAACGGGTTGACGGTGCACACTGCAACCGTCAGGTGAGCCCGAGGTCAGGTTTAGAGGTCCACCCTTCAGACAGGTCAGGTTATAAGTCACCCTCAGGACAGGTCAGGTTAAGAGGCCCCTTCACGACAGGTCAGGTTAGAAGTCCACCCTTCAGGACAGGTCAGGTTAGGGTCACCCTTCAGGACAGGTCAGGTTAGAAGTCACCCTCAGGAAGGTCAGGTTTTAGAAGTCACCCTTCAGGACAGGTCAGGTTGTAAGTCACCCTTCAAGGACAGGTCCAGTTAGAGGTCACCCTTCAGGACAGGTCAGGTTTAGAGGTCACCCCTTCAGGACAGGTCAGGTTAGAGGTCACCCTTCAGGACGGTCAGGTTAGAGGTCCCACCCTTCAGGAACAGGTTTTAGGTTTAGAGGTCACCTGAGTCGGAGTCACCTGAGTCGGTTAGAGGTCACCTGAGCGCTGCAGGAGTCGGACTCGTGTTGTTGACCGGCGCTGCAGGAGTCGGACTCGTGCTGACCCGGCGCTGCAGGAGTCGGACTCGTGTTGTCGGTCTGAAGTGCAGCCGTTTGTTGTGTTCCATCGCTGCGTGCCAGTCCTGTGGCCGGTGGAGCTCCGATTTAACGCGCCGCCGGCGGGATCGGCCGGTGCGTTTGTTTTAATCACGGAAACCACTATTAGCAATTTGCTGCAAAACTCTATTTTCTACGATTTTTACAATATTTACCGTCCTTCCACCACCTAAAATCGTCACTAAAACGTCATTATCTCCCAAATGACGGAACCAATTTTAGTGAAATTTTGCCAGCATGTGTATAATGGTTGTGAACTCATCTACTGAAATTTCAGCAAGATGCGCCTCATGAGTAAAAAGTGATTTCAGAAAAACATCAGGAAGGCGTGTCAGCCCCCCCGTAAGGCAAGGGTTATTTTTTTTTTCAAGCTGGTTACATGTTAAGATAGCTAACCTGCCGAGTTCCGAAAAAGGCGACGCAAACGATCCCCTAAAATACATAAAATACCTAACTTAACCAAATACGTATTATAACATGGAAATCCACATTAAAAATGCTGTAAATGCCTTAATACACGTAGACAAAACGGATATCCATTTTCTCGTCATTTCAGCCGACCCCTTAATTATTATCGGTAACGCCGCTGCGAGCTGGTATGAAATTAACGTGGTTATTACTTGCGTGTGTATATGCTACGGAAAGTGGTGTTTTTTGTGTTTTAATGTGGTTTTCCCCGATTTTTTACGTTTTCTTTTTCTCCAAAAAAGTTTTTATTTTTTACACGTTTTTTCCCCATTTTGTTTGATCTGGAATGCCAAATAAGGTGAGAAGCCCAAATCCGCCGATAAAAATGGGTACCTTTTTGAAACCCCCCTCCCCCAACCGAGCGGCTGGATCCGCCCCTGTCTGACCGTCACATTCCCGGCGGGAATCCCTGGAATCCCCGGCTGGCATTGTACTCTACTGCAGTTCGGCAATGTATTCATACATTGGTATTCCTGTTAACTACTTGCTACGGGAATCAGTAGAAAACATTTTGCTACCGCTTTCCCGGATTCCCCGAGGGAATTTGATAAGATCATCGTTTTTATGCCATTGTTGATTAAAGGGATAGTGCCACCTTGCAGAACCAGTATCGAGTTCTTGGTTGTCTAATCGGTAGATTCGCGTGTCCGATTTCACCTGCAAAAGTCTGGTTCACGAAACTGCCCCCATTGTCATACATTTGCACCAGAAATGATTGGCAATATTCCTTAAATTGGACTCGCCCTCCTCAACTATTTTTGAATCACTACTTTGCGGACTTAAATTTGTCATTGAATATTGCAAACTCAAACTCACCATTCGGTCAGTGGAACTTTAAAATTAAAAAAGCGTATGCAGTTTATTATATTGTCAACAATCTGAGCTTTTTTTCATTATAAATCAGGCAACAATGACCCAAATTTCGCACAAAGGCTCTGGCTCGACTTTGGGCCGAAAAAAGGATAAATGAGTCACCTCCTAACGCAGGCAGACCTTTTCAACTTCACGTCGCGGCAGAATTCGCGACGGCTGCGGGGCCTCGGCTTTGGGCAGGGAGCGATATGTGGGGGTCGCGCACTAAAGACTGGAATAGTTTCGCAGCAGTTGGCCGCCAGGGGATCCCCCCCCGCTAGTAAGCCAGTTAATTTTGAACGTTGCCAGCATATGATACAGTTACTGATTGAACAATTTGTCTTTAGTCATATATTATTTGCTGATTTTACAATAAATACATGAAACAAAAAATTTCGTTTGCGACTAAAGTATCCTGGCTCACTGGGCGGTCCTAGCGGCCAACGCTGCGACTTATTTCTTATAGTGCTGCATGGTAATCCATGGCTTTGTTTTTTGGAAAACAGTTGCGCCAATTCGATAGCAAAAGTCCAGCAATATGGAAGCGGCCATCTGAATATATAGATGTTGTGCACAATCGAGACAAATGTTTTTGGAAGTCGGAAAAATAGAAAATGCCTTGTCGAAAACACCTGCTTTAGGGCAAGTTTTGAGCAAAAGCATACATGAATTATTAATTCCCAGCATTCATTTAAGCTACTTTTTTATAATCCTCCCAAGGTGGCTACTATTCCCTTTAATATTCCATATTACAGCCAACAGCCTTTGACGGGTCAGCGTCAGAACACAGCAATCGACCGTAGTGGATCTAAAGGCTGTGGAAGCACCCGCTCACGCCGCCCGCCGTGCGACGGGAACAGGCCCTGTGCCAGCACTGAGCCGGAATGTGTCCAGCGAGGGTGACCTTGACCGGTCCTGGCGCATGCGCAGTGCGCGCTCTGGAAGGATCCAGCAGCGAGCGGTGTGACGTGGCGGAGGGACGTGAAATGGCGGCGTGGCGGTGCTGGCTCGTGACGACATTTGGCTGCGAAAAGGACTGAAGGGGTATGTATTCTTTATTCAGGTGAAGGTTATGTTAGAAGTAATGTATTAATTAAATCCGCATCCTTGACTTATTTTAATTTTAATTTGACTTATTTTAATTTCAATTTGACTTATTTTTATTTGAACTTGACTTATTCTAATTTGAACTTGACTTATTATAAATTGAATTTGACTTATTGTAATTTGAACTTGACTTACTTAATACTGTATTTTCAACTTGACTTATTTTAATTTGAAGTTAAAAATGTGTTGTATACCCCCCCAACCCCCAACCCCTGTGCGTTCCCTGCACTGAGCGTGAAAAACAATGATCTTAGAAGAAAACTGGGAAAGATAACAATGAAGGTATCGTAAAAATAGCCTTTGCAGTGCAGTCAAAATCCTGCTATCCACAGTAAAAAACTGGAAATATTTCGCGCCGCTTCGCGGCAAGACAAGTATCGCAATTGCTTATACAAATTAGGAAAATTTACAAATGAATTCCATTAAGAGTCTGCCAGGGGCTCTCATTGACGGTAATTTCTGACCCTAGGGACCACTTCCTTTATAAAATATTAACTTTCAAACAGCCAACAGGCTACATGTTAAGCTAGCTATCCTGCCGAGTTCCGACAAAGGCGACGCAAACGCAACGACGCGGTCATTGGCACCTAGGAACAGCTGCAGTGGTGCCCAACTTGCTGGACCGAAGAGCTAATAGTGGGAACCAGACCAGGACCATCTCCCCAAGTCATCTCCCACCAGGCTCCTCCAGATCTACAGGGACCATGTGGACAGGGACAGGGACTACAGGGACCGTGTGGACAAGTCTTTCTGCCTCTGGCTTCCTGCCTTTAAACCATTTGCACTATTACCAGTTGTTTGTTACAGTTTGGTGGATATGTATTGGTACACTTTGTATTATGATATATATTATTGAGTGCTGAACAGCCTTTGACCAGGTCAGCGTCAGAACACAGCTAATCCGACCGCTAATGGATCTACAAGGCTGTGGGGCACGGGGCCATGGCCCCCCAAGCCACCCAAAATCGGCGCAAATTTGACACATTTCCTGGGATTTTTCGTAAAACTAAGCAACTTTTACTAAGAAAAGTTTGTTTTAAATCTGTTACTGATACATAAGCAAGCGAAATCCGATGAGTTTTTAGGAATGTGCGAGACTTTTTTGGTATTTCCTCCCCCAAACTGACAAAATCACCCGTTCTGGATCCGCCTATGAATGTATATGAAGGGCTACCCTGGGCGAGTCAGAGGCGCCCTAAACATCGTACCGAGATGAGACCCTAGCCAGGAAAATGGTTACCTGAGGCTTGGCTCCAGTTACGGTCTGGTTCCAATATGAAAATAAATTTTCCACTACCTAAAAGGAATATTTTCAAGCCGCTTCGCGGCTTGTCACATCGGTGGTCATCCTTATAACGAAGCTATCGTCATCGTCTTCGTTCTCTAACTCTGAATTGAATGAAATAACATTCTTGGCCGCTTGTCCTCTAAAAGGCCTATAATTTCTGTGTATTATGAGGAAAACGAAAAATCAACGCTCCGGCGCGATAAGTGACTAATACTTCTAGGTATAACAGTCACAATGCCACATTTAAAAGTACTGCAAAGGCTTTAAAACACGCATAAAAACAGGGGGTACATTTTTTGTCATTTACGACCCCCATCATCATTATCGGTGATCGCCCTTGCGAATTGGTACGAGGAAAACGTTATTATTACTTATATGTGTATATGCTACGGAGTATCTCGTTTTCGTGTTTTTTTTTCTCCGAAAAAATCCTAAATTTTCAGATTTTTTCTCTAATAAAAAAACGTCACGAACAAGTGCATTTGTTCACTCGAATACCAAAATAAGGTGACCGTCCCAAATTCACGGATACAAAATGGGGGACCTTTTTGCCAAAAAGATTTCCCACACACACACACATTGAGAGGGTCTGGATCCGCTAGTGGTCAGTGATCTATGAATAGTTGAATTTGTGCTGTGCAGAATGGCCGTTAAGTACATCGTAGCCAATCTTATGTGCAAGGCTTATCTGTGCTCGGCGTCGGATGGCTTATATAAGTAATGTATTGTATTTGTCAGGTGACTGGTGTTGGTCTGCTGCTGTGGTCTCTGTGGTCTCTGTGGTCTCCCACGACTGTGGGCAGCTGGTGACAGCCGAGGAGGGTGTTCAGAGCCTTCACACTCACAGCCAGCTGGCCCTTCCTCAGCTGGTCTGGAGATGAGACGAAGTGCAGAGGACAATATAAGCCAACCGGGTAAGGTAAGTGTATTATGCTTTGCTCCATGAATGGTAACATCATCATGATACTGGTAACATGTCTGCTGACGTGTTGGTCACTGGTCAGCTGGGAAACACCGTCACCGGTCACTGGTCGAGGTGCCGAGCTTGAGATCACAAGTGTCACCGGTGTGGAGCTGTAGACCAATTAGGAGCCGTCCTGAGGCTATAGGACAAGGCTGCAAGTTACAACTTTAAGCGATTGTGACTTGGTAGCTGGTAGACGTCCTGAACTGTAAGTTCAAAGTAAGTTCTTGTTTTATGATTTTCCCTGTCAATATGCGTTATGAATTACTAGTTTTGGAAACTCAGACCATGTTCATTTCCTGTTTTCCAACAGGTCGTCAGCTCTGTCACTTGTGTCGTTCCTGTCGGAGGGATGTTGCAGTAGCTCTCTAGGGCCACGCCGGGAGTATGTACTTATGACGCTGAGGTCGTAAAGCTGCTGTATGAGCTTAATTAACGGCTAGAGTCAGGGACGTAGCCAAGGGGGCACGGTGGCCATGAGCAAAATAAATTCACACTACATAGAATGGGATTCTTTGACAAACCGATCCTACCTCCCCCCTCCCCCCGGTCAGCAGCATATGTCTGAGGAGCAAAATCAGGGGGGGGCTCACTCCGGCACCTTCAGCATTACCAACGAGGGTCCAGCAAATACCAGCCTCTGATTGGTCGTTGACGTCACGTGAGTCAGTGCTCACAGGTTTTGGTAGCCGGCATGCAGCATGTTTTTTAAATTCGCATCGTTAATCACCCCTCCTAACTCCAAAACTAAAAAAGGCTAGCAAGACGCGGAACAGTGTTCGAAAGCTCTCTAGGAGATCATTCAAGTTGCTGGGCCTTATTTGGCTCAGGCGTCAATAGAGTCACAGAGCCTCAAAAAGTCACATTTTCAAAGTAAAATTTGCTCTAGACTCCAAATTATCTCTGGAAAATATTGAAAAGCTAGTAGCAAACGGAAAAATCGATTAACTCATGAAAAATTTCAAATAGACTTTCGTTTGATATTTAAGCTCAGGTTCATGGTTTAGGCCCCAGAGGTTAACTTGTAAAGACTCAGAGTTGAGTTATAATTGACTCATAAAAGTCAGACATTTTTGGATGAGTCAATGATTGAAGTCACTCAAGTTTGTAAAAAAAAGCTGCACTTTGATCAAGAGTTTTTCGACTCGAGTTCGATTCAATTTGTTCGAAACAGCATTGAGGCAAGAGTTGAGTCAGTTTCCATCGTGAGTCAGACTTGAATCTCGATCAAACACAAATGTGTAGGTTCAAATGCAACAGGGACATAGCCAAGGGGGTGCTGGGGCGACGCCACTTCACCTGAGCAAACCAATTAACACTAGATAGAATGCGATTTTGTTAGGTCAACTTCAAAATTTGACCTCAGGTCAAGGTCATTTGGTGACCCATGTAGGTCATGCTGCATATGGGGCGATGTGACTCGACGAGACAAACATAATGGTGTCACTTGCTCGTCTATATCTTTATTCTACCAAGAGTTATTGGCAAAGAGGTGCTGGTGACCTGAGATGACCTCAGCCGACCTAACATAAGTCACTGAGCAATAATTCCACCCGGGTCATTACAAATGAGCTAAAATAACATGATTCTGAAATAATTGACTGGATCCGATGCATATTCTCTGAAAAGGAAGCATTTGTATATTTTTCATGAAACGTAACTTTGATGACCTCTGGTGACCTCAATATTGACCTGATCCCAAAAATGTCCAAATGACTTCGAATGGCCTTGTAGAGAACTTTCAAACGCTGTGTTCTGCGTCTCGCTGGCCTTTTTAGTTTTTGAGTCATATGGGGATACCAATGAGATATACCATATACCAATGAGATTTAACACGCTGGCCATGCCGGCTACCAAAACCTGTGTTCACCTGACGTCACATGACGTCACGTCACGTGACGTCACGACCAATCAGGGCTTTAGACCCTGTTTTTTGCCCGGAATTGCCTACCTTGTTATAGAGCCTTGAGCAAAATAATATTTTTCGACGTGCCCCCCCTGAGAAAAATCTGTCTACGTGCCTGACTAGAGTTACAAGGAAGCATGAACTTGTGCATTATAGTTGCCTATGCTACAATAAGAGCGGCTAATGCACGTTTTGGGGCTTGCTGCTGAATTATCGCTCTCAACTAAAATATGGTACGTTCATGATTTGTCTGATCAGGTTCCTCATTTAGCGGCATAATGTTTTGTCAAATTGACAGACTTTTGTGTATTCGTGCAAAAAGAATGGCTTCATTATTGCGGGTCGTCGGGTCCATGCCACCAAACGACTGAAATGACCGAAAATGAACACTTTTACTTATTTTAAATATAGCCTCAACTTCTAACACAGGTTTGTCTTAAAGGGAATGTTTCGCATTAACATAAGATTTGAGTTGAGATGGCCAAGTTGTTGGATTTCCATTGAAATTAAGTATGTAGAAGTTAAATACACCCACAGAGTCTAATCGAAAGTAAATTTGAGTTTGGTTTTGATATCTGCAGAAAATAAGGCCCTAGTGTATTAGGTAGCCTCTTAAAGCCGATGTCGTCATCCCTTTTTATCAAATGTTGATGAAAGTAGACT
>VOPJ01005521.1:0-16187 GCA_014673585.1 Semibalanus balanoides
AAAATCTGGTGGCGCCGCCTCTGCCCCAGTGAAAATTCCTTAGAAAAGGCCTTAAGGCACGAATAATGTGAACTGCATCGCACCACCCGATTCGTTTTATGCTTCTTACTTCTAGTGGCGTACCATATCTGTAAATAACAGACAATCATTTGTATGGTCGTTTATAAGCGATACGGCTAGGAATCATGAGCAAATTCAGTGACAGAACCTGCCCCAGATTGGGTGACAGAATCTGCCTTACTCGACATAGGTCACACTTTTTCGTTTTTTACTGAAAACTTGGGAGAGTGGGGCAGAGTAACGCTCAGCACAATATTCTGGACATTCGTGTCGCCCCATGACAGCATTCAAAGACACTATACAATTATCTGAATGGCCACTAACCAACACTCTGTTCACTATATGATATTTATAACCTCATTGAATTTGTTTTTGTACAAAGTCACTGGATTGCATGTTAACCTCTTGGATCCGAGTCTGACGCATTTAAGCTAAAACTATCTAGCAATAGACCAGCGCCATTCGGCACAGTCCGATAAAACCACGAGACCACCGCGTGCATGGCTGCAGGCGTTCTGCCCGTGCTGCTGCCGCGCAGGAATCCGGTGAAACCGCTCAGTCGGGCAGATGGAAAGAGTCGCTGTGACACTGTGAACCACTGAACATATGTCATGTGTGACGCCATCGGCCGTCTGCAGACAGTCACTGCACGTACACTGTGTCACCCTCGGAGTCGTGACTGCAGGGGAGGGAGCAGCTCGGTCAGGCTCCCCCGGCTCCGGCCATCTGTAGCCGCGGCGACCGTTCCGCCGCCTGCCCGCCTGCCCACCCACCGCCCGGCTGTAGAAAGGATGACGTGCATAGATTAAATGGGAGCGTACTGTGACAGCGCGCTCAGTGGCTGGTGCCTGCCGTAGATGGTCATTATAGGTGTTAGTGTATTGTTAAACGTAGGGTGTGACGGGCCATTAAACACGAATGGCTTGTTCCTGGTGTGATAATTCGTGTAGGTGACAGAGTAGTCAGTCACGATAATGCGACTCTTGCACGCGTGACATATCTATTTATTCTCGTTTGTGCACTAGGCTGAAGATGTGATGAGCACTGCTATGCCCAGACCTTATTAACCGGATTGTTATGCATAATTGACGGACTATCTGTGTTTACAGACGCTCATTATACTTATTATACGAGCATAGAGGTGGGCACAGAGTGACGTGATGTGACTGCATGACGTTTTAATAGTCAACCTTGTGATTAATCGCGCTTGTGTTGTCTCTCTGGCTCTCTTTACTCTCCCTTAGTTCCGGCCAAAAAGAACATGCTGTTTTTCTTACATTGCGAGCAATTCTACAACACCGCGATTCAATGGGACAAGACAGCGTCTTCAGACGATAATTCGAGAGGAAGATAAAACTATTTCAGTTGTCACGCAAATGAAGCCAAATAGGAAGGTGACTTATCAGGAGCCCAATACATCCATAAAAATCACTGAATTAAATTGGCGAAAGTCAGGATTTAACACGCACAGGAATTTTCCTCTACGAGGAACAACTGCTTGCACTTATACAACAATCATTTTGTCAGCATGAGGCAGCAAAACGTCTTGTTACCGACTACTGGGTTTCATTTTGAACTGCAGGTCGTATGGCTGCTGTAGTTTTTGGAACGTTGCTCTCCTACATTACGCTTTGCTTATTGCTTTCTGCTAATCACTTTCCACTTCAGATGTGGAAGCATTTCAATCCGCACGCATGGCAACTTGGAAAGTTAGAGCTTGCAAATTGTGCCGCCCAGTAATCTTCTCATCAGCCGTCACTACGCAGGTTTCGGCTCATTATTCAGACGGTTCGGGCGACACGTTACTCCAAAAGTGGTTAGCGCCAGTACCTACTCTCGCTTATTAGCCGTTTTCACGATGAACTATTTTGCGCGAAATGATTTAAAACATTTTAAACTGTTTTTTGTTTAGATATAGTAGCCGGCTTTTCACGACTGACTGAACATGCGAAAAAAATGTTTTAAACCCTCGCCCTACGGACCGGCCGTAGGACCAGAGAGTTAGGACCGAGGCGTTTAAAATATTTATCGCAACATAAGTCCATCGTTGAAGCGGATCACTACTAAAACATTTTAAAAAACATTTTTAAAATGTTTTGAAACATTTTGCGCAAAATAATCCATCGTGAAAACGGCTATTGTTTATTCTTAGCTTTGATGGCTTGTAGTCGTCGGCAGTAGCTGTGACTCGGTCAGACGAGGTCAGTGTGCGGTGAGGACCGTGCTCTGCTGAGGCCTTGCCTGCGAACATCCCCGCCTCGGGACCGGTGTTACATGTGTTCCGATGTGTTCCTCTGAGACCGGACTGCGCCGAGTCTTTGATCCCTGTGTTCCCCTCCAACTGTACAACCATGACTTTGCCGCACCTGTGTTCCCTGCGTCCCGCTCTGGCTGTGACTGGACTATTTCCGCACCTCGTAGCAGTGCGTCTCTCCAGCGGCTATTTCTCGCGGTCTGATCAGTGATCAGTTCAGATCACTTTGATCGGTTCGGTTCACTCTCGCTGTACCGTGACGGCTTTCTCTGTGCGTCGATCACGCGTGCTCCGGCTGATTAATGCACGCACCGCTGAGACGGCGGACGTCGTCACGCGCTCGCCGCCAAACGCACGCGGCGTCAGAATCGGCCGGACCGGGGCACGGCCCCGCCTACAGATGCAGACGTGACGTGGTAAGCGAGCATCACGCATGAAGAGCCGATACGTCCTGTCCTGATCCAGTGTCAGCCTCCATCTATCTTGGCCAGATCCTATCAGACCCAGATCAAACAGAGACACGAGAGATCGTTAAAGACAACTAGTCACATGTATACTGAAACCGGGCTAAATGCATCACCTGTTGAATGTATCAGAGCCTATAACCAAAAAAAACTATCCATCAGATGGAAGTGGCAGTGGGTGTGCATAAATCCGCACACGCAAACCCTTTGCAACGGCAAAACTAGCGCTGTTGGAAACTGACTGATCTGGCAGACGCCGAAAGAGTGATTTTTAAAGAAAAAAGTTATTATTATTTACGAACAAATACAAAATATAGTGGACTCTTTGCACACTAGAGGTGTGGAAAACCAAAATAAAATGCATCGTAACATATACTGATGGCGTTAAAACGATAGGAGATCTTGTCTGAACTGCTTAAACTTCCACCATTTTATGCACGCAAAACTAATCAGAGTGGGCATGGGGAAAGTTAACTCCTTTTTGAAGGCAGTGGCGTATTTAGAAATCCGCCAAGGGAGGGACCCAGCCCTCAAGGGGCGCCAACCCCACACATGAGGGCGCCGTCAGCAAAAAATGTTGCTGAGCGGGGGGTAGGCTCCGATAAATTTCCGAAGGTGCCCTCCCAGCAACCACATACCTCCAATGGCCCCCTCCGATGCACCTCTAAAGACGCCATCCCACATCTCTGAGGACGCCCTCTCAAATAGCTCGAGAGACACCCTCTGTGAGACCAGAGGCTACCCTCAACGAATGACGCCTTTGGAGGAATGTAGAGAGGGCGCCCTCGGGCCTCGGCGATACGTATCTGAGGGTGCTTTTGGACTATGTGAGAAGGCGCCTTCAGAGGTGAATCGCATCTTAGGGCCTTGGAGGTAAGTGGGAAGGCGTTTTCAGAGATGTATCGGAGGACGCCTTCATACGCCTTCTCGTATATGTATCGGAGAACACCTCCGAAAGTGTATTCCAGGACGCCTTTTGAAGGTATGTGGGAGGCGCCATCGGAGACGCATCGGAGGCACCTTTGGGAGCCTGCAGCAGTGTTAAATTTTAGGGGAGAGAGGGAAGAGTTTTCAAGGTACAATTGGGGGTGCTTTGGGAGGTCGTAGGAGGGCGCCTTCCTATTTGTTATCGGATGGCACCTTGGATGTATATGGGAGGGCGCCTTTGGAGGTATGTTTGAGGGCGCCTTCAGAAGTTTATCAAAGGGCACCTTTGAAAGTATGTGAGAAAGCGTAAGAGGTGTATGGGAAGTCGCCTTTGGAGCTATGTGGGAGGGCGCCTCTGGAATAATTTGGGAGGGTGCTTTGAAGGTGTGTGGGGGGGGCGTCTTCAGGTGTACCTTAGCGCGCCTTACATTCAGTGAAACGCGCTTCATATTCAGCCGGAGCGCGCCTCACATTCAGCGATGGGCGCCTTCGGCGCCCTTCGCTGAATGTGAGGCGCATTTCATGAACCGAATGCGCCTTCGGTGTATGAGGGCGCCTTCGGCGCCCAAGGGGGGCATGGTGCGGTGACCCCCTAAATACGCCCCTGTTTGAAGGGGCAGGTTGCAACGTTAGGTTAATGTGACATGAATAACGAACATTAATAAATAACGTGAAATATCTAGTAAAGCAAATAGTATGGTGCTTATGCAAAATATATTACTATGGGCGTCATGTGACCTTATATAAGCTATGGGCGCCACGACACACGACACACGATACTCGACACATGACACAAGACATACGACACACGTCACACGACACACGACACACGACACACGACACACGGCATACGGCACATGACACACGACACACGTCACACGACACACGACACACGACACACGACACACGACACACGACACACGACACAACGAACACACGGCATACGCACATGACACAGACCACAAGACACCATGACACACGACCACACGGCAACACGACACACGACCACGCGACACAGGACACAACGACACGACACACGACACACGACACACGACACACGACACACGACACACGACACACGTCACACGACGGCACATGACACACGACACAAGACACATGACACATGACACACGGCACACGACACACGACACGCGACACACGACACACGACACACGGCACACGGCACATCGCCCGGAGGTGTGTCATACCGATTGCCGTGCTGGACGACGTCACATCACGTAGCCGATGACACCGAACACGGGACTCGAGCGAGGCTGTGCAAATAATGACAAGAGTGAGATGTCAGCGGGTAGGCGCGGAGAATGGCGTGCAGCCGCTGGACTGAAATTGATATCAACCGAAAAAGAGTACCGAAGAGCGTAACACTTTCATCCCATCCACTGTAGCATTTAATGCAAAAACAAAATTAATTCCTGTGGAGCATGATCACGTTTTTGTTCTTTATGCACTCCTTCGGTTTTTCATGAATGGAGCATCTGGCCGCGTTTGGCGGTGTCAGGCTGAAAGCGTAGACGTGCCCCCCCCCCTGCCCCCTCCCTTCCCGATTGATGTAATGACGTGACGTGTCACGACACACCAGGATGTGTGAGCTCGTGTCGCTGCAGCACGTGTCGCTGCGGCACGTGTCGCTGCGGCACGTGTCGCTGCGGCGCGGTATGCGGTAACTATAATCAGTCAAACAACAAATGAATCGTCAAACAACCAGATGGAAAATAGAAATACGTTTTTAACAGCGGTAAACAGAAGAGTAAAACTCGATCAAATGTTTGTCGTCTGCTAATGAAGATTTTATTTTGATGATATAGGCGACGAATGGTGCCTCTAAATATGGTGCGAAGTCTATAACTTTTGATAAAGGTTGGAAGTGCCATAACACATTTGCACCTTGACGATGGTGTCGATTTCTGATTAGGCCTAGGTAGGCAGAGCCCTTAATAATAATTTCACGATTTACATTAAGGCCTATGGCGTTACATGGTAGCAATAACACTTAACCCGGCGGAAGCAGGGGGTTCGCGCCCGAACACGAACTTTGCAGGGGGTTGATTTCCGCCGCCCCGTGAGATCTCCAAAACTATCGCAACGTAGCGACAAGCAGGAAAGAACGGCATTAGATAGCTCTAGGCGAAGCTCCTAATCGAAAGTGATTCCGTGTTTTCTTGGATCACGGCCCACAATTGAGGTCACCAGTGGTCACCAAAGGTTCAGAATTTTCCGGTTTTTAGGGACTCTTTAGGACTCCTTTTCCAGGGAAAAACCCATTATCTCGGCAACTATGGATAGCTAGGGAGCAAACAATTAGAGAGGACATCGGTAGCAATTGAAATTCCAATCGCATGTATGTCCTCCAAAATTGATCTCAGATCAATTAGTTTTAGGCTCCAGAGGTCACATGAAGGTCAAACATACTGTTTTTTAGCAAAAACAGTTTTTCTGAATAGCATGTCACCTAAGAAAATAGTGTAAACATTTTGACCGCCATCGTGTTTGTCTCATTGATGCACTTCTGAAACATATATTACGGGACCTCGGTAAGGTCAACTCAAAAATTTGGACCTCAAGGCTCAGGGGTCATTTGGTGACCCAGGTAGGTCATGTTGCATATGGGGCAACGCGGGCCAGGACTAGACGAACATTGGTGTCCAACTATTCGTCTCTATCTTCTTTTTCTATCAAGAGTGTTATTGCAAATCATTGCTGATGACCTCAGATGACCTCAGATGACCTTGTAGAGATCACTGAGCAACAACTGCACCTTGATAATTTAGAATGAGCTAAAATAGCATGATCTGAAAGAATTGCCTGGTCCAATGCATATTTTATGAAAGGGAAGATTTGTTTATTTCCCATTTCACTTCATAATGGGAGGGGGGGGGGGGGGGTTTTCAGGGGAAAATTTTTTGACCTGACCTTTGGTTCACCGATTACCGAAAAATCCAAGAATAACGAATTGTAGTACTTGATATTCTTATGAATCCTGCAAGTTTTTTCAAAAACTTTCGAAAAAAACTGTGGCTTTGGCTACGAACGCAAACCCATTTTTGAAGGTGGAGGTCAACTTGACATGGACTTGTGACCTGACTGAGATGACCTCAAGTCAAAAACTTTTCCAAAGTGTGGGTAATTGATGCCCAACCTGTGCTTACCGAATTTGGCGGCGCTGCACGCCGCCGATTTCCAGCTACTCCTTGAAAAAACCTGAGGCGACGGGCCGGAAATCACCCCCTGCAGTGCGCGGGTTAATAAAATCTGTAAAGTTAGCAATGGAGCCCTACCAGTCATTTTCAGAAACTGTCGCCTCTGCACCTTAGTCTTCACTCTCCTGATCATTACTCGGTAACGATCAGGGAGCTCCTCGAAAACATTCCTCCTGCGACAGGCTTCCCGCTCATATGTCTGTGTGACGTCGAGGTGGCATGGCTGATATCACGTGACGAGCTGGAGCCGCTCTTATCCGCTGATGCTCGTGTGTTTCATGAAAAACCGATCGTCTGCATAAAGAACAAAACCGTGAGCGTGCTCCATAGGAATTCATTTGTTTTTGCATTAAATGCATCAGCGGATGAGATTCGCTGAAAAAAATATAGTACCGAAGAGTGTTTCGCTGACGAGGGGCCGTAATAGCCATGAGCTTATCGTGGATGGTTCTAATATATGTCTGAGTCTGAGTCTGAGTCGCTCCTCGGTACTCTTTTTCTGTTGACATTAATTTCAGTCCAGCGACTGCACGCCAACCAGCTGACTATATCATATAACCAGGAAACCATTGCACCAACTTCGACCAGCGACCGCGTTTCCCCGAAATTTATTTCACCGCACTGTCACCCAATGATAGGTAACCAGAATCAACCTTTGCTATCCGTATCATACTACCCGCGACTTGCTGTCGCTCTCTCCCAGTTCGGTAGCGTGGCCGCCTCATCGCTCCCAGGTGCGGATCCCGAACGGTAATTTGGGAGGGACCACCGGTGGTTTGTGGGGGGGGAACAAAGTCCCAAAAATATCACATAATTCTGAAAACTCATCGGATTCTGCTTGCTTATGTATTGGTAGCTGACTTAAATAAACCTTCCTTTGTTAAAGCTGCTTAGATTTGTTATATCAGGAAATGTGTCAATTTTGCTCCGAGTTCAGACGTTTTGGGGGGCCATGACTGAATTCTCCCCCCCCCCCCCCTTGGATCTGCCCCTGATCGCTCCACATTATCAGCTGGCAGCACCACTGCCGTAGGTGGTGACCGGGGCCGTCTCGGGCCTCCGATGACTGGCAGTGGGCACTGTCCAGCGCGTGGCCAATCTGCCGGCGGCGGCGGCGCCCTGCACTCTCACTTTTCGTCGGCGCCGCGCTACGCCCCGTCACCCTCGTGACGTCACGCCCCGTGACCCTCGTGACGTAGCATCACGGTCGCCGTGACACTGCATCACGAGCGGCGTAACGTGACGCGTCTGCGCCGGGCCGCCACTGCCGGGTGGCCAGCCGTAGTGGAAAGGCGGAGAGACATGACCGGGCAGTGACACGGGTGAAACAACACTGCATGATGCGATTCGCGCACCGTGAGATGACGTGGTGGCGCACGCCTCGGCGGCACCGGAGTTCGATTTCTCCGTCGCTCGTGCAGATCAAAGCAATGTTTATAGTTTCGTGTTATTGAGGTATACATCACCAAGCCAAGAGTTATATAAGCCAGGCTAATCGTAATGACAGGGGCGTAGGAACTTCATTTTGATTGCGGTTGCACCTGGCCTTTCCAATGTGACACCATCATTTTGTGCGGCGCAGGAATTATATAACTCTTAAATGTATAGCAATACATGTGATGTAATATTTACATGCCACAAGCCAGTGTTGGTAAATTATTGGTTCAATAAGTGTCACCTCTTTCATAAAAAACTATCGGCTCAGTCACCTTTGTTTTATTTCTTAAATGTTACCTGGCTGTATGCCACACCTTCCCACCATGCAGTTCAGGCGGACACTCCGGCAAAATTAATTTTAGTTATATTTTGTGTGTGACGATATAAATATTTGAATTATATAATTATATAATTTATTGACTATCTGAACTTTACAAGTTACATTTTGTGGATGCATATTTGTATTTAAATGTAAAATTATATTACAATTATTTGAGAGAAAAAAAAAATGAAAAAATGCCTGTTCGAAGATCTCAATAAAATATGTTAGCGGACCCGTACCCTGGCTACTACGGCTGATATTTTCAAACTCACATGCCCGGTCGGTAAGAATTTAAAACCTGGCGAAAAAGTCGAGTTAGTTAAAACTTGGCCGAACGGAGAAACGTTGTTTGGAGCCAAATTCTCGGAAGTTCTCATAAGTTAAAAAATCATCTGATTTCACTTGATTAACTACAAGCCCGCGCCATGGCAGGGGAGAGGGCGTTTAGATGTCCCCCTAAGATTTTACAAAACAGCAGAAAAACGGTGGCGCTACGCGCCACTGTTTTTGACACAGGTGTTCACTGTTCAGGCACCAATTATCCACATTGTGTGAATGTCTTAACTTCAGGTCATCTCAGGTCAGGTTACCAGGCCAGGTCACGTCACGTGACCCCATCTCCAAAAAAGCATTGTGTCGTACCGCAACCACAATTTCTGACCGATTAATTTCAAACTTACAGGATTTCATAAGGTCATATATATATATATATATATATATATATATATATACTAGTAAGGCATGCATGGCATGAAGCAGACGGAGCGAGTTATTTCATTTGTGTCGGCAACTGATAAGCATTGTTGTTTGATTGCAATAGTAAAGCAATATTACCTGAACCTTTCTGTGGCACTTAGTTATTTTTATTTCTGATTCTCACCTGCGAGGTGAATTCGAGTCAAAGCAGTGCTTATCCTGTAACCCGATATCACAGACCATTATTTTTAGCTATGGATGGTGAGAGTTTCCTTCAGTTGTGTTAGAATATTTCACGTAGCTATACCATGTGTTATTTTACGATACAATTATCAGTGTATACTTTTGCATAATCAGTGCGTGAATACGTAGTATCCCTGAAACCCACGCAGCAAGCAAGCACGATGAAGTCGATTTTGGGCCCATCTGTAAGACTACGTTAGTGAGGCCGCTTCGCGGCCTCACTCACTCCGTCTGAATAAACCTACAGTTCGTTTGTCTCAGTTTTTTACATCAGTGACCTAAAGTCAGGTCAATTTCGTGACCTCCCCATTATATGCCAATAGGAAAATATTAAAATGCTACCTATAACCTATTACAAGGATACGCAATACGCATGCTATCAGTCCAATTCCGTCTGGATCATGTTATCATAGGTCATTCCTGCTGATCCAGGTGACATTTTTGTTCAGTGATCCCTTCAGAGACAGCCGAGGTCATCCGAGGTCACCAACACTTTCTTTGCAATAACTCTCGACAGAATGGAGATATAAAAGTAAAACGGGATCAATGGCCACGTTGCCATGACACTAGGTAATCCGAATTTTCCCTCGTGATGACTTCTGCAATTTTGTCACCACGCAAGGGAAAAATAACTCAGAAATAAACGGGCCCTGTTTATATCTGGCTCTCAATTTTGATTTATCTTGTGAAGAGACAAAATTACAGAAGTCACCATGAGAGGAAATCCGGATTTCGTGTCATGGAAACGTGGCCAATGTGTTTAAATCGACGAGACACGTCTCCCCATATGTACCATGACCTACTTGGGTCACCACTTGGGTCACCACCAGATTTTTTTTAAATACACATTTTTAAATATTATGCATAGGAGTATGCAAGCACACCGTACACCTCACACACCTTACATACCACAACACATCGTACCACCACACATACCTCTCACACTAACACACTGCACAACTACACGACGGCTCCACACGGCTCACATGTAGCAACACGGAGACACACGGAGCAACACGGAGCACACAGTGCACACACCCCGGCATACCCGCACATATGCCAATCCTTTCATACATAAAAGGTTTGGGGAAGGCAGGTCCTGGTCGAGGCAAGTAGAAGGTCTTTTGCTGGAACCGGAGAGGTCACTCACCAGCTAAACATGCATTGTTGCTGTTTGGTCTCTACCGGTTCACTGCGCCAAGTTAGTCGGGGTAGCCTTTCCGTATATCAACAATGAATACATAAAGTGAGTGATCTTAAACCATTGTTTTCTTATGAATGTTCTAATACTATTTAGTTTTTTGTACAAATACTAGGTTGTTGTCTATTGTGTTTGTTGTATTATGAATTATTGCTGCATTTTTTATGGTATTGGTACTATTATTTTATAGTAATTGTTAGTTGTTGTACTACTATTGTGTTTTGTTATTTTGTCTATTCTTTTATTCAGGTATATTACATGCATGAGCATGTTCAAATTTGTTAAGAGGTATTGACGTTAAAAGGTATTGTCTTTTTATTAGGTAGGTATATACTTATTTGCGAAGAACAGTTTTGCCCAAAAAATCGCAGTGTGACTTTGAATGACCTGAGGAGCCTAAACTTTAATCACCTGACTTTGAATGACCTGAGGAGACTTGAGCTAAAACTTGAAGACATTAGGTGCGATTTCATTTTGCAATAGTTTTTTATTGCTTTTTCGTTTGTTCCTAATAATCATAGTTTTGATTGTATGAATTATGATTGTATGATTCATTCATCACGAACAGGTGCGAGCCCAATTACAGGTGAAGTCCATCATAATCATAAATACAATGAGTGAGACACTCAGACAACATGCATAAAAGAAACAAAATCACATATCAATCGAGCCGGAATCTTAATAAAAGTTCCCTGCGTCGACGTATGCCCCACTATGTCCTTCTTAAGCCTTCATATTGCATCGTTAAAAACATCTCTTCACGACGGACCTCGAAAGCATACAAATTCATTGCCGAGATTCACCGATTCAGCACAATAGCTGGACCTGCACAGTTTCCCCACACGGCCGCGGGGGGACGTCGAACAGGGTGAACGCGCAAGCCTGGTGTTCCTAGGATGTACATGCACAACTTAAAAACATTCGAGTAAGTAAGATGATGAGATGAGACCTCTAAAAGCTTCGTTAAACAATCCATTCATCTGCACACGCCTGACAACGGCAGCGGTCGTACATCATAAAAAAGCACTGATTGTACTCGAGAGACGACAGCGGGGTTTCAAGTGTGGCTGGCTAGCCACAATTAGGAACCTTGTGCTGAACCTCTCACGCGAACCAAGAATGAGTTTTGGCTGCTCCAGCCCAAATTACCGAACAGTATTCTAAGATTGGCCGAACGTTTGCATTAAAGGCGGCAAGAGCAGAACGTTTGTTGAAGCTGCAACGCTGGGAAGCTGACTGGAGAGTGCGAATAAGTAGGCCGAATGCCCGGTTTGCCTTCGCAACAGTGTCATTTATATGAGCCTCAAATGTCAGTTATTGGTCCAAAGTGACTCCCAGATCGTGAATGGTACTGACATTTCCCAACTCTGTTCCGTTAATTGTGTACGTTGAATCAATGAACTTCCGTTACAGAGTGATTTGAAAAGCCTTGCATTTGGAAGCATTTAACTTCAATCTCCAGTCCTCTGCCCAGCGCGCAAAAGCATCAATGTCTTTTTGGAGAATCATGACGTCTTTTGGAGAAACTATTTTGTAAATAAAAAAATCACGTCATCACAGAACATGAAACAATTAGGCGAAATCACGCAAGGTAAATCGTTCACGAAGAGAGCGAATGTCCGCCCCTGTTGTAGCTCAGTGGGAGAGCGCTGGTCTTCTGAGCTATTTCAATAGTGGCAGCCTGGGTTCGAGTCGCTTCGGCGCTCGCTATTTGCTCCTGACTGGGATGGCCTGCGCCGGTGGCAGCGGTCGCATCAAAGGCCAGGTGACGATCAGTGAGTGATGCGGACGGTCCAGATATGTCGAGCACTGAAAAAACATGTCGTCTCTAAATCTGCCGGCCAACAGCGCATTGCGCGATCGCGGCCGTGAAGTCAGGACCCAGCGCGACAAGCTCTGCTTTAGCGTGGGTCATGACCTCGGAAAGCCATCCATACAAAACATTTCGAACAATTTATAAAAAACAGTGGGAGGTGAAAGATGTCCCCTCCATCTAGTGTTCCCACGAGTCGCCAGGGTCCAATCGCGACACCAATTCCGTTCAAGAACCACTCTGCTTTCGCCTCCCGAGGTACGAGGCTAGCCCCCCCCAAACCTTTTTTCCAAAGCGGGGCATTTTTCCCCTTCAAGTCATACATTTATTGCAGCTTATACAGTAACAGCCGATGATTAACACTCTGGAATGCGCTGGAGAAGTCTGTATGAATGGCATCTAGTTGTGCCTTCTCCTGTATGCCCGTCCACCCATGAGATAGGAAGCTTGCCAAGTTTGATGCACAAGGTCTGTGTTTAATTAATCCATGTTGGAGAGGCGCCTCAAGCCTCAAGCATCGTATGGGGCCTCAAGCATCGTATAAATGTACTTGTGTTCGTTTTTTAAAGTTCGGGTTGGACTTTCGTCATCGGTATTCCTTTTTTAAATTGATTATCCGTAATAGTGCGATTTACGAATATGCTGCACTATTTGCGATTAATGTCAAAGCTAAATGTGGGTGGGTCTGACCGTCTGTGGATGAACAAGTCATCGCTCCTAAGAGCGAGACAGAAGGCAGCAGCCCACAGATTTCAGGCAGACGTGGTGGCAGTGACAGGTAAAGTTATGGCGCCGGACATAGTTCGTCATGGGCCCACCAACCGCCAGCCCAGCCCAGCCCAGTCCAGGCCCGTGAACACCAAGCCCAGGCCCAGACCAGGCCTAATCAAATTCATAATATTGAGGCCCGTGCCTGGTCCATTCAGATTAAGCATATATATTAATTAAAAAAAAGTAATTATCCTAGCATATCTACTTGTATGCGATAAATGATAAATAATATCACTCACTTGTGAGTTGCTGTGGAAGTAAACTGATGGTTAAAATATTTTCAGCTCTGGCCTGGCTCAAAATGGAGTGCTTTCTATGATGCTGTGCTGTGATACTGCGATACTGTGCTGTGATGTTGTGCTGCGATATTGCGATACCGAACCACCTTGGCACCTTACCTAAGCAACAGCGTTAATTGTTTTTAGGTTTGCTTTCGTATCACTTCTTCGGCTTCAGCTTTGCTATTTTCAGCTTCATTGTCTCTGTTTTTACTTAGGTATGCTTCCATAAGCTGTCGGTATTTTCGCGTCTCCTCCATCACATTGAGCTAGATTGATCTCCACTAGCCTATTGCCGCAGTGAGCGTTCGATTAACGCTCAGAGCCGTGCATGACTGGCGGATCACCGCTGCAAGGGCGCCGTCATGTGTTTGGCACGAGGAAAGCGAGAGTTTGCCGGCAGCAGATGCCAGATCTGTTGAGCAGCGCTCGGCGGGTGGCGTCGTACAGAGTGCAGAGAGACGGCAGAGGCAGAGCCCGTGACGAGTCTCCGGCGGCGCTGGCGTGCGCTGGGAGACGGCGGAGAGGCAGAGCCCGTGAGACGGCAAGAGAGGCAGAGCCCGTGACGCAGCCAGCCCCGTGTAACGAGCTCCGGTGTGCGCTGGCGTGCGCTGGGAGACGGCGGAGAGGCAGAGCCCGTGATGAAGTCTCGGCGGCGCTGGCGTGCGCTGGGAGACGGCGGAGCAGGCAGAGCCCGTGACGAGCCTCCGGCGGCGCTGGCGTGGCGCTGGCGTGCGCTGGGAGACGGCAAGAGAGCAGAGCCCGTGAAAGCAGCAGCCCGTGACGCAGCCTCCGGTGGCGCTGGCGTGCGCTGGGAGACGGCAGAGAGGCAGAGTCCGTGACGAGCCTCCGTGCGCTGGCGTGGCGACTGGCGGTGCGCTGGGAGACGGAGAGAGGCAGAGCCCGTGACGCATGCCAGCCCGTGACGGAGCCTCCGGTGGCGCTTGGCGGTGGTTCGCTGGGAGACGGCGGAGAGGCAGAGCCCGTGACGAGTCTCCGGCGGCGCTGGCGTGCGCTGGGAGACGGCAGAGAGGCAGAGTCCGTGACGAGCCTCCGGTGGCGCTGGCGTGCGCTGGGAGACGCATGGTAGCGCAGGCAACACTTCCGTGGGAAATGATGAGAAGTTAATGTCCGTATCACATGATAATGGTGCAATAAAGATCGCATTAGTGTTTCAGCTAATGTTTCTTGTGACAGTAAGCTTCTATAACTTAAATCCTATTAGTCGCTGGGGCAGATTCTGCCCACCACTCATGTTTTTATTAAATATATCCGAAATGGCTGGAGGTAGGCTTCTGAAATTTACTGACTTTTCCTTAACCCGCGCCGTGCCGGTTCTCGGCGCCACCTTCGCCATGGTGGGTTGGGCCCTTCGACACCCCCCCCCTGCTCCTCTCAAACTCGGCTCCTATGGTACCTATGTATAGTGCTGTCAATCGGTTACCAAAAAATTTGCGACCGTAAAAATTGTGTGACCGATTTGTTAATCGGTCGGACAGGCTAATACATTTTTTGGACACATTTCGGTCAGCCAAATCTTAAACAATTCACTTTTCGTCACATTTTACGCATTCTAATTTCTATCCAGCAAATTGATGCTTAGTTTGCTCGGAATTCATTAAATTAATGTAAATACTAAATAGCTTAATTTTGTGACATTATTATATCAAGATAGAATATATTGCTCACAAAAGTAGGTGAGCTCCATAAATAGCAGTATTTAGATCTGCTTATCAGCACATTTCTATGATTTCTGAGCCACTTAAAGAACTCAATTGATACCTCTTTTGAACGTCCCGCATTAGAGAAACATTCACTGAATAGAAAGACAAATCATGTCGGCTACTGTCCGATACCGCTATTTCAGAACACGACGCTATAAAGCGCCGCGGCGTCAGATCTGATAAAGCAGGCATCGTCACGTCGTCTTAGTCAGCGCATTTTTCATAAGGAAGCAATCTATTCAAGACGGCAAGAGCGATCGGCCGGGTTTCCAAGTGAAAGGTCCATCTCACGACTGGACGCATCCAACTCGATGACACAAAATGCGTTAATGATATTGATCAACCCTCTGGACACATATAGCGAAAAAGTTGTAAATATATACAGCGTGTTTCATAAAGAATGTAAATTTTACAATTGCGAGTAAATATAGCAAAAACAAGCGAAGAACGTGCAAATCTACAACTATTGCTGAAAATTGTTGGACAATTTGATTTCCAAAACGTGTCATATAACTCATAGCCTTCACACAGCCAGTACCCAGCTAACAATTTGACGTTGTCGCTACGTTGTTGCAAGGTTGCAACACAGCTACACAACGTTCTGATAGTGTAATTTTGTAGACTCCCAGGAACGTTGTCACAACGCTACCTTGTGACGCTCACAAAGCGTTGAAAACACGTTGCTACGACGTTACCTTTGACAAGCATATCTAACGTGACCTACGTGGTCGATCATTAATCTTAGTAAGATGGTGAATATGCTCAATTTAGATAATTGT
>VOPJ01005522.1:0-16213 GCA_014673585.1 Semibalanus balanoides
GCAGCGCAGTCTCTTGCCAGGTCTGAAGGGCCCCTTAGAAGGCTGAAGGGTCCTGGACAGACCAGAGGGCCCCTGGAAAGGTGAAAAGGCCACCTGTGCAGATAAGCATACTAGCTGTGACATTGCCTCAGATTTAACAATATTTACTCTGCCGTACGCCGTCATAAATCTTCCAAACCAGGGTTGCAGTTTTGCTTTCAATTTGACTATCTTTCCTGGGAACTTATGCTATACTTGATTTCAATGCCAGGCCATCAACATGGCTATCTCAACTCAAATATAATGTTAAGGTGGCAATGCCCCTTGAACTGGTGCATTGCTCTGAACTGTGCTAAACTTTCGACGCAAGTCTCATTTCCTGAACATATTGACAGGACCCTGGATTTATTTTCTCAGGCTGGAACAGTGGCAGCTGGAACATCGAACAGCCAGGCCCAACCTGCAGTGGTCGACTTCCCGCCGTGTCCCGCATCTACCCCCGGCTCTGTGTCGGCCGTGGACACTCGGCCGGGACAGTACGCGTTCAGCGTGACCGTGGACCCGTGGGGCGGCGCGCCGAAAGGCCACAAGAAGCCTTATTTTTATAACCCCAACAATGATAAACTCTACTTGGACGTGCTTAGAGCAGTACCATTCCTATTCAAGTTCGAGGGAGTGCACGATCCAACGGATTTCCAGATCCGTGCACAACTCTTCTACGGTGAGGCGCAGCACCAGAAGACGCCCGTGCGGCGCTGCGCAATGCACCGCGACGCTAAGCACCCGTCCAACGTCAACGGGCAGCTCACGAACCATGTGCTGCGTGTTCATCCAAGCCTGCGGTCGAATGTACCCAGGCCCAGGTGAGGAGCTACCAGTGCTGCAGCAACTCGGCCAATGTCTGTGTGGCCTCATGTGGGTTGACAATGGACTAGTTGCAGATTACCTAACCCCCTGTTTTATGTATTTGATTGAACGCAAATTAATTTAAAATATTGTATAGATTGCCAATATAATATAAATTCCTCTGAATCATCAGGATTTTAAATAATTAAGTATATTTACGTAATTTACAATTCTGCTCTCTGATTGGTCGTTGATTGTCAATAATGCCAATAGTCAGGCGCAATGATACCTGAGGTAGTTTTTAGCAGTTCGGTTGACACATTGAATTTGTAAAATAGGGGCTCATCGAAAAATTCAGCATCACGTTAATCGCGTGGAAATCAAAGCACGTGATATGGCGGATCCAAGCAGATGTCGCTCATTTGAAATCATGCAACTTTACTGAAACAAACATAAAACTAAAATTGTAGAATTATACCTTGTGACCAAACCAATAATCTTACCGGCAGCTCAAAGGCATTTTAACGGATTGCTACAGCCAAACGGATCCTAATGATGATCTAGATTCTTTACCATACAAATGCTCTGGACCCTGACAGACGCTATTAAGGACGGCAAATTGAGGGCACGGGTCGCGATTTGCAGAGTAGTTTCTGGGCAGTGTTTCAGTGGGGCAGCAATCTGGATTTTACCCCCACTTAAACAGCTTCTGTGGAGAATACTAAATCAGTAGTAAAAGGTGTTTGAGAAGAATTTCACGACCAGGAAGCAACTATAGACAGGCCGTTGGGAACTGCAGTGCGGACCTATCCCGCCGGAGGTACCCGTAAGCGCAGCTTGTTGAGGCGGAGGGCAGAGCTGTGCCTCAGCCGAAACGGAGCCTATCTCGAACATGTGCTCTAGAAGATTTAAGATGACGCTTTGGGTTGTGAACATACACAGCATAAATCTCCATGAATTTCTGAGTAGTTTGGTGTGAACAGTAAGTCATAGGAAAGGCGTTTTAGTTTAACCATTTTATCTGCCCGGGAAAATTTGATATAAACATGCTTTTTCCATGGGATTGCGCATAGTATTATGCTAATGACGTTCACTACATCAAAGTGCTTATAAAAAGTAAAGCTGTGTGACAGTGGCAAATATCTCTCGGTAATATTAATTCTGTATGCAAAATGATGTGTATCCACGTTGATCAGGCAACAATTTTTTATTATTTTGGCACACAGATTTAGTATTACGTAAATATTACTTATTATTTAATCCTGATAATTTAGAGGAAATTTATATTATATTGATAATTCTATAAAATATTTTAAATTAATTTGCGTTCAATCAAATACATAAAAACAGGGGGTTAGGTAACCTGCAACTAGCCCATTGGCCTGATGCAATGCATTTTCTATGAAAAGGAAGCATTGGTATATTTTCCCGTTCACTTACTTTTACAATATGGAAAGGTCAGGAAATTGACCTGACCTTAGGTAACCGATACAATAAATATGGGATGAACGAATTGTAGGTAATCATAAACTTATTAATTCCTGCAAGTTTCAAATCTCGGACAAAGTTGGCTTTGGCACGACCACAAACATTTTGGAGGTAAGGTCACTTGACGTGACCTTGTGAACTGACCTGATCTGACGTGAGGTCAACACTAGCACGAAATGTGGGTAATCGATATCCGAACAGCTTTGCCATAAACGGTGGCGCTGTGCGCCGCTGTTGTTTTTTGTTTTTTGTTTTTTTGCTATCGTCGAAAAACCTGAAGAAGGTTCTAATTTCCTAAGCTCCCCCTCCCCCTGCACGGCGTTGTTTATGTTTTCTTATTGGTTTTTGGTCCTGATTTGTCCGATTTGTTTTAAGGGTAACCTCCCACTCCACACTGGGCACCTACTTTCCGCAATACCGCCGTTCATGTCTTCCGTCTAAATTTGATCACCGTTGTCTTATTCAATGAACTCCGCGTGGCTCCGTGACTGCAGTCAGCCACGGAGACAGCCTAGCTGTGTGACTGCGGTGTCTCCGTTTCTGGCCTGAGCCACGTATGACCAGCCGTGACCGCTGTCACTCCGGCAGGTACGATGGATAGGGAATATCAGCTGTTTATTGCCAGCCATGATTGCATCACTCCGTGGTCCCGGTAGGTACGAGGAGCAGGGCGAGTGGTGCAGCGTGATCGTGCCACTGGAGCCGCTCAACCCGGTCACCGGGGTTTACGAAGTAATATTCGAGCTGGCATGCTTGAATACGTGTGCGGGCGGCAGTAACCGACGCGTGAAGATCTTGTTCACGCTGGAAGATCGCAGGTCAGTAGGTGTGCTATTTGTGGTGGTAGAATTTTGTCTCGCACGGATGCTGTTGTGAAAGATTTTTGACGTTGCTCTTAATACCGTGGCGTTTTCTTGTCCTTACTGGATGTTTTTTTTTTCCCATTCTCATACTACTAGTTTTCATTTTCGCCTAAAACTAGCCCAGTAAGTTGAAACATGAAGTTGATTGCGATGGATTGTAAGCAGAGCTCTAGCATGACAGAAATATGTGATGCAAAATGATAGTGAAATATCTGTTCTCTGTTGTAACCTGTCAGTCAGATTATTTTTGCCTAAGCTATAGTTGAGTTGAGGGATAACTTATTTTCCGACTTGAATGTTTGGGGATTTTGTGTTGAGGTCAACGGAGTACATAGCCCAGAACGAGTGTTTAGAGCCGGCCTGCCGCAAGGGAGCTTGCTCTCGCCGTCTTTATTTCTGTTGTGGGCGGCGGCACTCATAGTACATGAACTCCGAACCATCCCAGGGACATCACCCTACATGTACGCTGACGATACGGCGGCTCTGCGTTGGGAGCACCATCCAAGTGGCCAAAAAGAGAGAGCACAGCGGGCGGCGGACTCCCTATTCCGGTTGTCGCGACGAGCGAAGATGATTGTCTCCGCCGTGAAGACCCATATTTTTTTTGTTTAAATAAATTTCGTCCGAATGTTTTGTATGGATGGCTTTCTGAGGTCAGGACCCGCGCTAAGCAGAGCTTATTGCGCTGGTCCTGACCTCACCACCCGATCGCGCAATTCCTGTTCGCCGCTAGAATTTAGAGACGAAAGTTTTACGTGGCCGACATACCTGGACACGGTCCGCCCCGCTCGCTGACGTCACCTAGCCTTGAGTGCGACCGCTGCCACGGCCGCAGCGCGCAATCCAGTCAGGAGAAAATAGCGAGCGCCGAAGCTACTCGAACGGCCAGGGCTGCACTAACCGGGAATATGGTCAGAAGACTCAGCGGCCTCCCACTGGAGTACAGGGCGGACTAAATGCAGATCTGGTAGTTACTGTTTGTTTCACTGAGTCAGGGTAACTATGAACACCGGGTAGAAACGGTAAGGAATGAGCCGCCCAAATTATTAGACAACATAGCATTTTGTTTTGAAAAGATATTTTGTCTTAATGATAAATTACAGTATTGTATTGTAATCATTAACTTGCATTTCCATATAGCTAAATCTTAATGTTATTGAAGTTCACTTCCAGCAAATCTACTGAGCATAGTCGAAATAGGATAGATTTCAGTATCTTTGGTAGAATATGGCAGCGGTATCAAAGCAACTAAGCGCTTCTACTAGCATTATAGATGACGCTGCAGTCGCCACTTCCATGCAACGCCCATACAGTCGCATTGGGCGGCTCCGATAATTTTTGTTTACCTCTCCCCAAACCTGATTTCACCTCTTTATGCATTCAGAAT
Organism: Semibalanus balanoides; assembly: GCA_014673585.1. Classification (NCBI taxonomy): domain Eukaryota; kingdom Metazoa; phylum Arthropoda; class Thecostraca; order Balanomorpha; family Balanidae; genus Semibalanus; species Semibalanus balanoides. The sequence goes on from VOPJ01005522.1 coordinate 4,564, forward strand.
ATCGAAAAAATGGTAAATAGATAACGTTTTGTAGCCAGCTCAATAGCTATTAATGGTTGCAGAAGTTCAGAATTTTATAACATGTCGATAGGTTACGAGCCAGAACTTGTGTCTGAAAATGCGTCCCGCTTTAACATGGGAACCCTATGGTCTAGTAGTTTTTTAGCGCCCAAACGCCCGAGTGCTGCCAACTGTTACCGGTGGGGGCTGGTCACAGTGGCACCGCGACGCCGTTGACTGCTACATCAAGGTGGCGGAGAAGACGGTGACGGCCAGTAACTCAGCCTCCTCGGTGTGAAACTGGACCGCCTGATCCACTTTGAACCACACTTCCAGAAACTCCGAGGACGAGTCCGACCCTGGATCGGCTACCTGCGTCCGCTCTTGGGCCGCTCCTGGGGCCTTGAAGAGCGTTTGCTCCGGACCGTGTCGAACGGATATGTGCGCGGCGCCCTGTAAGCACGCGGCGGCGGCGTGAATCTCAGCGACCACGCCCTTCCACGTGGAGCTCTTGGAACGTGAGATGACAGCGGCGGCCTAGGTTATTACGGGCTGAAAAGGGCTACTCAGTTCCATGCGCTGATAGCCGAGACTGGACTGGCCCCGGTTTCGACAAGAAGGACACTAGCGGCACGACTTCTCGTAAAGGCGACCGCTCTACCCCCGGGGAACCGCTTCGGCGCAATGCGGAGGCTGTCACCCCGGAGCGGCTAAAGACGGTGTCGGGCTGGAGAAGATTGGTCGGGAGATGTGTGATGCGATCAGTGTCCCCCCGACCCCCCCCCCTCCCGATCAAGCCGGTCCTGTCGAGGCGTGCCCCCTCCGTGGGAGGGAAGCGCCAAAGTGACCTTCAGTCTCGACGTCGGACCGCTCCCGTTGAGAACGACGCCCCTACAGAAGCGCCAGACCGCGACATGTCACCTCGGCGGCCTCCCCCAATGTGCCACATAGGTGTGGTCCGACGGCTTGGTGTGGGGGGGGGGGGGGCAGACGGAGGGGCCGGCGTCTTCATCGAGGATCCGGACGGCGCCAGCACCACACCCTGAAGGTGCCGGCAGGGAACGTGTGATCCAGCTTCTGGGCGTAGGTGGTAACGCTGAACTCGGCCCTCCTCCACCGCCTCGACCACCCCAGCCACCCAGAGGAGCAAATAATCATCTGCACCGACTCAGTTGGCCCTGGCGCCGTTGTGAGGTGGACCACCGTATACGTCGACTACGTGGACTACCCTGCCACGTGATCCGGGAGGCGGCGGGCAACATATGCTCCAGCTACCGCGCCGAGATGGTCGTGCTTCTAGTGGCCATCGATTATCTCTGAGAGCGCCCCGTCATCTTCTGCTCCGACTCGCAGGCCACCCTTGCGACGCTCCCGGGTGGCCCAGCTACCCAGACCTCACCTCTGGGCGCAGCCACCTAGGAGGGGCTGACCGACCTGGCAGAGGGCGGATCCCGACACGTGCACCTTCTTCTTCTTCTGCACCCCACACGCCGCCCCGTGTTAGGGGGACGGCGTCGCAGGCGGGTCGACAGGGGGGTCGGTCCGCCCAACACCCCTGATGTAACCCATGATCTTCGCCGAGGACATTTCTTCGAGGACATCGGCCAGGCTTGGGTCGATGCCCCAGCGACGGCGGCGGGCCATCTCATGGGTCTCTGTGGATGTCTGGACCGCTTACCGCGCGCAGCCCGGGCGGCCATGGCTGGGTCCATCCTGGAGTGGCCCGATGGATGTTACAAGACCCTAATGAAGACCCACCTACCCGAGCCGCTCCCAAGGGACCCCGCCTTTCGATGGACAGCAGTTGATGTCCATCAACTGCGCGCCGGCCACTGGTCCGGGTCAGCGCAGTACATGCACCGAATAGGAAGAAACCCCAGGCCGGAGTGCGATCAGTGCAGCGACAAGGCGGGTCGGTGTATCGTCCGCAAGAAAGAGGCGGACACACCGGAGCATATCTTGCTCCACTGCCCGGCCCTCATGGGAGTCCGACTGCGACACCTGGGTTCCATCCACCTGACACCCGAAGAGGTCCGGAGCAGTGGAGTGGTGGCGGCCCTTGGGCACCTCCAGTGCCGCGAGGCTACGCAGGAGTAATCCGGCCGAAGGGAGACAACAACAACAACAGGTGGACCACCGACGCAGACGGCACTGCTGGAGAACCACATATAGGCTGCTCTGTCCCAGCTATCGGCCGACGGCAGGCGCGTCTTCCTCCAGTGGGCTCCCACTGTGAGCTCCCACTGTGAGCTGTCAGGTAACGACCGAGCTGACGAGCTAGCCAAGGATCGATTCGCAGGCGGCTCTGCTCACGCTGGACTGTGCTCACCCCGCAGTGCTCACCCCGCAACGTAGACCACGGAGCTAGGCGCGAAAATACAGGGTGTCCCACAATTATTGATGTCACCTCTCCACGAGCTCAATTTCCCCCAGTTAGGCGCACTGTGAATGGAATTTCGCCATGACCGGCCCTCGGGGCTTCGTTGCGAGTCCACTGGTCACGTGACCCACTGACCGACGTGACTCGACCCGCTAGGAGGTTGGCTGGGGTCATTTCCGGATTGGCACCCAGCGCGCAAGGACCAGGTGTCCATAATGGTCAAAGAGCAGTCTTTGTCGGCCCGCTGCCTGGCTGTCGCCATGATGAACGGCGGGATGACCCATGGTCAGGTTGCCGGGAAGCTGGGCGTCACTCGTCGCACCATCTGCAGCTGGCTGTCCCGCGACAGAGGTGGACAGACCCTGGATAATCGAACGGGCCGCAGAAGGAAGAGCTCTGTCATCCCAGTGGTCTAAAATTAAATCGTAATGGCCAAGTAGGTGCTGAAGAGAGGCTAATCAACAAGAAAACTGGCGCGAAGGTTGACGGTCAGTGGTCACCGGGTATCCATATTATTAAAGTCGATGGTGCACAGATACCTGAGGAAATTGCTGCGGCTAAAACCCATCAAAGCCCGCCTGCAGCCAAGCCTGACAAAGTCGCAGAAGCGCAAGAGGCTGGAGTTCGCCTTGGCGAGGCGCGAGTGAACCGTCCAGGACTGGAGACGAGTTCTGTGCACGGACGAGTCTCCGTTTGAACTCTTGCGCCCACCCAACCGGCAAAACGACCAAGTTTCATCCCGCCGTTTACCATATCAACAGCCCGGCAGCGGGCCGACAAAGACTGCTCTTTAACCATGCTGGACACCTGGTCCGCGCGCGCTGGGTGCCAATCCGGAAATGACCCCGGCTGTGGCGGCTCGTGGTCATCCAAGTACCTGAGGCCCAAGCCCCAAGTTCAGAAGTTGCAACGGATAGGAGAGGGACGATTCATTTTCTGGGAAAAATAATTAATGGGTGCCAATGTCCTAACTTTATAGATACTAATCTAATTTTACTATGCAACGCCATAGGCCTAATTTAAAATTTTGAAATAATTGCCCCCCCCTCCTTCCCCTCCCAAAGTATACAAATTCGACACCGGTGGGTATAGGACTGCAGCTGCCCGTAGTCCATCGCCTGGCGCGGTGACCGGCCTGGGCTGGCGACTCACGGGACAGCCATGCGAACTCTGAGCCATCCGAGCGGTGTATTACGCATGCGCAAGCGCATGCGAGCCGGCTCGTCGGCGGCCTCACGAGCCGAGACGCAGAGGGAGAGCTGCACAGTGCACATTTAATGTAGCATCACGTAACCGTAACGAACTACAACGCAAACATTACATGCTATTTCATGTAATATTTAAGAATGCGTTACATACCTATAGTGAGGTGCTATCTAAAGAAACCATCCGCAAAAGTTTCGATGACAAACATCGCCATACGGTTGCAGGGAATTGCAGGTTGCAAGGAAAAATTCGCCGCTCTACTCTCGGCCACGGCCCGCCCGCCGCGCCGCCTGCCCGGCGCCGACGGCACGATAGAAAAATATCATAATATAAATAATAAATTATAGCTTTCGAGCAAATATGTGGCCAGATCCAGGTGTTGGGCGTCAGTCACGTGACTTTGGACCCAGGATTTCGCTTGCATTGAAACTGTTGTTAATTATCAATCAAATTGAATAACAATAAATATTTACCACCATAAAAAACTAATATGTTCATGAATTTTAATGCGTCTCTTTGGTAAAAGTGGCCCAGATAAAGTAATACAAATCATTCAATAAAAAATGTTCAAGATTAAACCATTGTTATTTTCCCATTCGGCGAAAACGCGATTGGACCCAAACCAAACTGGAAGTGCCTTCCCACAAGTCGCTCGTGCGCCCGAATCGGCATGTGGACCGAGCTCAGTACGCCCTCACCTTATTAATTGCCTTGGCCAGATCGATATGTCAACTGTTCAGTCCATTTGGGGACTTTGATGCCGTCGCTACATTCCTAGATCCGAATAATACGCTTTGAGACCCATAATACATCCTCAGTCGGTTGTCTTTACCCAGCCACGGCGCGGCAATCGTTCGCTGAGATTGCGGTCGCCCGCTGGGGCCTCAGTAGCTGGGTTTGAGCGGCGAGGATTTTCAGGCGGCAGAATCCGGCCGGGCCTATCAGCCGGCTGCGTAGCGGTCAATGAAGTAATGTTAACGTGATGAAACCTGGTGGCTGGCGGGTGGATGGAAGACTACTGGTAGAATCGGGCAATTTGGGTGTTATGTCATAATTGAAATGCACTGCGATGTGCAGAATGGGAATAATTCACGCACTTTGTTGTCTATGGCAACAATGATTTATTCACAGCACATTCTTCCTAAATAATAGGTGAGGCCCGGCCTCAGTTGCCTCCTATGACGAGCCGCCACTGGACCCCGGCCACCGGCCACTCTCCCTGTTGGCTGGGTCACGTCGGTCGTCGGTCAGCGGGTCACATGACCAGTGGACTCGCAACGAAGCCCTGAGGGCCGGTCCTGGCGAAATTCCATTAGTAGTGCGCCCAACTGGACGAAATTTAGCTCGTGGAAGGGTGTGACATCAATTGTGGGACACCCTGTACAGGAGCTTCTCGGCTCCTTGGCCCGCCACGGGCAGCACACCCACCTGCAGTGGGTGCCGTCGCACTGCCGGTTGGCGGGAAACGAGTGGGCCGACGCCCTCGCCAAGGAGGCCTCGTCCGTGAACCAGACCGACACGCCCATCGACATCAGCTAAAGCCTCCCGGAGGGGTCCGCCTTCACGTAGTGGGAGACGTGGGCCAGTGCAGTGGTCCGCCGTGGTCGCCGGACAAGCGGCCCGAAACCCTTTCCGTGGAGCACCTGGAGGTGGCCGCTCCTGCTGTCGCTCTGCACTACCGACACCGACACCTCGCCCCCGGGGCTGCGGATACCCCACTGCGGACTGGGGCCGCACCCAGCTGTGGGGCCCCTGCCCGCTAAATGGTTAGCGCGCCGGCGGCGCCCTTCCCCTCCCCAATCCCACCCCCGGCGCTGGGGGTGGAAGCGCGGACCGGGGCGGGGCGCCCGCGCTGGCCGGAGACGTCGCAAGCACTGGCGATACCACCGTTACCGTGGAGTTCGTAGCCGCCTTCAGATACTCTGTTGGAACGCTGGGAGGCTCTGTCTGAAGATCACGGAACTCCAGAGCTGGCTCCTCACGAAACAAAAACGGGTGTCCTGGCAATCCAGTTGGTAAGACACCATTCAGAATAGCGGGTTTCCAGCCTTCGATACTCACCCTCACATGCGTGAGGGCCGCCGTGGGTGCTCCAGTGAAAGGCGGTGACGTTGCCCTCTTTCTGAGGGCGGGTCTACAGTTCGTCCCCCCCCCGACCGAGCACCGGCTCCCCCCCCCCTGCGGACGACTCGACAGAAGTATGCGTAGTCTGCATCATCGGGTTTCACCACCCGGACATACTCAACAGTCAACGTCTATCAGTCGCCAGCCACCCTTTCGACCGGGCAAGGCTGATAGGCGAAGGAATCACTTCGACTCGGACTTCTTCCCCAGCGACAATCACACCATCATCGTTGGTAACTTCGCTTTTAGAATAAAACATCGCACAGCTTGTCAAGTACACGCTCATATCCAGTGTCCTAGGATTGCCTTAAAGCCAGAGTGCAGAGTGGAAAATTCCGACTGAAAATAAGGAAAAAGAGTAGAAAATTATACCTCAAAAAGAGCCTTTTTCAAGAATTTACCCATTTTGCTATTAAAACAAACTTGATCAAATTTTCTGTCTTTTTACATATTTTAAATAGATGAGTTGAAAGAATAATTATCAAAAGTGGAAAAGGTGGAAAATATCTCTTCAATAATTAGCCAAGAGGAGAGGAGTAGAATATTACATTTTGTAGGGTGGTCGCTTACACCCAAAATTTCCAATCCTAGGACACTGCTCATATCCCTTCTCACTTTAAGGGAAAATCACCAACCTTTTATTTTGTTAGCAAGCAATTGCTTAGGCTTCCGTTTATGGTAATATGCATGATTTTAATTTATTTTATATTTATGCAATTATTGCATTACTCAATGTTCAAGTTTTTACCATTGAAAACAAGTACTTATTTCGTAACTCATGAGCAGTGTTTGAGTTTTCCATCAACTATTTGAAGCATACCCTATCTGGCGCTGGTGTTTTCAAACTTGTTTCGACGCTGGACAATATCCTGAAACAAATCGCCGACACTAAAATGCCGTCGTTGGTTGCAGTTGATTTTTCCGATTTGATTGCAATGTGAATGTTTTTGTCCGGTTATTTTTTGGGGGGGAATGGATTTTTGCAATGATGATTAAACCATAGTGTTTGTATATAGCGCAGATACTAGTTACGCAAAAAAACTTGTAACGCTGAAACTGTATAAACCCATTTCAAAACAGTAAACACTAAGCCGACTAGGGGTACAAGTTAATGTTTTCCTTGTTTATTCATGTCTGGCAAATGGTAATAGCATTGACGATCATCTTATCCGACAAGCAGGATTCAATGTATATTTTCCACTCAATTGCGTAAGAAAACAATACGGGAAAAGCCCGCAGTTTGATGAGATCCAAAAGTGACTTGCAAACAGCTGCAAGTACCGGCCATTGAAAGTGGGTGGAAGCGCTTATCATCTTTAAACTTGAGATATATAGGACTTACAAATAAACAATGATACTGTTTAACCCTATTACTGTCGGGGGGGGCTGAATCGGCCCGCCTTGAGGTTTTTCGCGTATGGGTCATTCATACTCAACTCAGAATCTTCAAACTTGCTGGCTTTTTCCTAAAAAAACAAACGTTTCATTGCGCATCGAATGGTGTACTTTTTTTCCAAATTGAATTATTAGGAGGGGGTCCAGGACAGTTTTTAGGGGGGCGTGTTCGGCGTTTTGACACAAAATCTTTGGCATTGGTTAAGCAGCTCTGCAGAGTTGTGTGTTGAGAGAATGTTTAGCAAAAAAGACATCGGTAGAGATTGATGTTTTGTCAGATGGCTATTTCAAAATTTCAATATTTTTGGGAAATTTTTGAAATCCAATTTTTTTGAAAAAAACTTAGTTTTTTCACAAAATGAATGCAAGTTTTTTTATTTTCATGACGTTTAAAAAAAACGGAAGATATGTGAGAGAAACATGACAATAATATGTGTTGAAGTTTCCAGGGTGTATCTAAATAATTTTAATGACCTGATGTCAGGTTCAAATGGCTAACCTTCCAATATAAGTATATGGTGAAAAATGAAAACGAGGGTTTAATACATTACATCAATCCAATTATTTCAGTATCATGTCATCTTAGGCCATCTTGATGAAAGGATAATTTTTTTGTCGTACCTTTTGAAAGGTCAGTTTCAAGTCCACACCTTTTTATCAATAACTCTAACAAGAACTCATAGTGCACTCACAAATGGTCTCAAAAATGTGTGTCGCGCAGGGATCTTTGATATGCATTTTGACCGATTACGTCACCTTGACTTTGACCTTGACCTTGACCCGGGTCAAAATTTTGTGATTTGACAAAGTTGATAATGATTCGAACCGCAATGACGTGAGAAAACACGATGGTACCAAATAAGTGCTGTAATACTTTTTATATAAAAAGTTATTAGCGACACATTTTGCTGAAAACAGTTTTACATTTGTTGACCTCTACAGTCCAAAACCATTGACCTGGAGGTCATTTCTGATGCCCTTACGGGTGAAAGAAAATTAAAACCGCTTTACAGCGATTTGTCGATTCCTCCTAGCTGCCATAGTTTCCAGATATGGCAAGGTTTCTGAAAATTATCATGTTTTGACAAAAATAATTTTGATGACGTATTTGACCTTGAGATAATGATCCAAGGTCACAAAATTTTGACAAAATAAGTTCATTGTCACCTTAGTCACCACCAAGTTTCATGTTTCTAGCTCTTATGGCAGCGGAGATCTGAAGGGGGGGCCGAATAAGCCCCCCCCCCCGACAGATTCGTATATTTTTCATCCCTCCAGGAATAGGGTTAAACCGCCTTATATCTTCACAGCTAAAGGTGCCACGTAAACGATAATATGTGTTGTTGGAAGCACGAGGAAAATGTGTATCGATCGATGACAAAAAAAAAATAGGTCACAGTGCAACAATGCCTCCCTTTGACGCAGCAACATGTGTGCTACGTCGAAGAACCATTGGACAGCTCTATCATGGAGAATGGGAGCAAAGGGAAGTCATTCACGTATAAACATTTCAAGGCAATGCAAATTCAAAAAGCATCAACGTACATGATAATGAGACAGTGTGATGAGTGCACCCCAATGACCCGGAAGTCTGACAGTGGCCGCCCTGTCAAGAAAATGTCGCCCCTAAAGTGTCAACTGCTCCAATCTGACATGAAGAAAAAGATAGGGGCGTCACAGTCACGTGCAGCAAAACAATGTCCCATAAGCCAGCAGTACGTGTCCTGGACACTCAAAAGTAAAACTTCGCCACGATATGGCAAGCGCCAGCCAGCCCCCGATGTTATAGAGACCACACAAAGTTGTCAAAAGACCGCATGCGAAAGCCTCAGAAAATGGTCCATGAAGTCCAGGGGGAGACCAATATTAGCATGGATACTGAAACATATTTGTATTAAAAAAAAATGTTCGCTAATAAAGTATTATATATACACCAGACAAGAAGAACACTACTTCAGAAGTGCGCTTTGTGAAATCATATAAGTTTTCGAGGAAGATGATGTTTCCGAGTTTCCGAGGAAAAAATGGCCATTTCAAGCGAGGAAATGAGCGAACCAGTTTTCGTCGAAAAAAACGTCATGAACGGGAATTTATGTGACAATAAATGTATTTCCCTGGTAAGCAAACTTATCTAAACTCGCCATTACTAAAAACATCATATTTTGGCCAGACCTCGCCACGGCACACTACAAAAAATCAGTCACGAAAAAGCTGGAAGACCTAAAAATTTCGATAGTTGCACGTGCTCATAACCCGCCAGCGGTGCCTCAAATCCGGCCAATCGAACATTTCTGGAGTCAGCTCATGCACCCTGTGTACAAAAACGGTTGAGAGACAGCCACAGCAAGTGAACTGAAGCGCCGGGTCCGAGCCAAGTTGAAGCAGATCGACATGGCCATCGTCCAAAACTCGATGAGAGGCTTCAAAACAAAGGTGCGGTGGGTGTAAGATGGTGGCCATGAGGGCTTCCTAAGGTTACTGAATGGAAAGAGGACGCTTCAGGCTTTCGAACGATATTTTGTTGTGCCCGATACTGTTTCATATCACAAACAATATAGACATTTTAAAACGTCTCATTTTTTATTTGTACCCCTTTATTTCGGAAGGAATATTTTTATGCAAAATGTGATGAATTTACAATATATTTTTTCCTCGTCCATCCATTTCAGGTCATAACTCTACTTTTGTGGGAAAAGGTTTCCCTTTAACCCGCGAGTCACTGGGGGGGGGGCTTTTTTAGCCCCCCCCCCCCTGAGGAATATCTAACATCTAACGAAGCGATGCAGCTATCAACGCCAAACTTCTAGTACCTGACCGGGCATCTTTTTCACACACCCTTTGCATTTTTTTAAAAATTTCGTCAGAATGTTTTTAGATAACGCTAAGTTAGTGACGTCACTACACACGATTTTGACACCAAAATCAGCTGAATTTAGGAGACTGTACAAATGCCTTGTAGTAGACAAAATGGGATTCGAAAAACAGAAAAGACAATGTTAGGGCTATAATATGGCAATCTCGGATTAAAAAAAAAAAAAAATCCTCTTTTTTTTAAGTGACGAAAAGTAGAAAAATATGAGATATTTAAAAAACCGAAATATATGTAAAATAACTATACATATTCAACAACCATACCAAATTTCCAAATTTATATCTGTATCTTTGACTGAGTGATGACATCTAAGGTACGGGTAACTCGTGACGTCAAATTGCGAAATTTCATTTGTTGTCCTTTTTGACCAGATATAGACAAATAAAGATCAGCACTGTATTTCTGAGACAAACCCGGTTCTAGAAAAATGTATTGATTTACTGTATTAAACAATTTCAAATTTTGACTTTTTGTGACAAGACTTTGACCTTTACTTGATCTTGAATTCACGTACATTAAATCAGGTGGTAAAATGAGTACCAATTTCGAGTTCTACACGTAAATTAGTATGTACAACATGTGTTGCATGACTTTCGTATAATTTTTGGCATAGTGGCCTTATGTGACCTGACCTTGACCTGGACATTTTGCCAAAAATCCCCAGTTAGCTCATTCTGGATGTGTGATCATTCTGGACCTTTGAGAGCACTCTGGGTGATCATGGTTGCAACCAATTGCTTTGAATGGAAAATGTGGACTATACAAATTTGTCTATAAATTTTGACCTTTGACCTGACCTGTGACGTCACCACTGACCTCTAGGGCAACACAAATAATTTTAACGTCGATGAACTTTCCTGGGCTATCGAATGCCGTTTGGTCAGAAGCGATGCTTTTGATAGTTCGCGAAGATACCTGGGGGGCTAAAAGTCCCCCCAGTGACTGCCGGGTTAAAGGGAAATAATTACCTTTTTCAACAAAAAAAGAGATACCACTTGAAATCGACAGACGAGGCCAAAATATTGTGTAATGTAAATGCATCGCCTTTTGCCTTAAGCTGTTCCTAGTCAAAGTTATTTCAATTCGGAAACGCTCAAGCGCTCCACGCTGAAAACAACATATCGATAAGTACTTGTCGCATTTTATGGTACTTGAATGCTTTTGCCATCTATGCTTGAAGTAAATTCTATCTTACCTGTCACATTCGCCCAAAATATTGCGTTTCTAACCTGGCTACGGATTTTGTGTATCACAACCACCAGTCGTTTACACATAGGAACATTACAAAATATTATTCACTGATCGTTCTCATACCTTTGTTATTTCGCGGCAGCGATCCTTTTTTGAACGTTTTAGGGACATTGTCCAGCGTCGAACAAATTTGAAACACCGGCGCCAGATATGGCGCACTTCAAATAGTGATGGGAAAATACTGCTCATGAGTTTCGAAAGGAGTATATGTACTTGCTTTTAATTTGTAAAAACTTACAGCATTGAAGAAGTGTATAATTTAACTAAATTATTAAATTTGAATTAAATCATTGTTATTCCATAACGGAAGCCCAAGAAATTGTTGTTAACAAAAATAGGTGATTATTCCCTTAACCCGCGAGTTACTGGGGGGGGCTATTTATAGCCCCCCCCCTCTCGTTATTCTGCAATATCTCCTAAAC
>VOPJ01005523.1:0-16212 GCA_014673585.1 Semibalanus balanoides
GCGTTATCGTCCGAAGCTTTTGGGCGAGCTGCTGCGCCGAAACGGTAAGAGCTGCAGACGCGAAATTTTCAAGCCGCACTGCAAGTCGTCGCACTTGGACTTCGGCCGAGTTTCGTCCCGGTGTTGCTCACGTGTCGCCGTCGGCACGTGCGAAAGTGCGCCATTGGTTTAACATGGGAAACGCGAAATTCGGAAATGGCGAAAAACATACCAACGCCGCGCCGTTCCCGGGCCGCTAGCTCGGCAATCGAGGATCGCAGCGGCATGCGAACAACACCATGCGATAGATAATCGATTGGCCTGGAGTATAGGATGTCGTTCAGAGCGGAGCGCGTGCCACGTGCAAAGTTGTGACCACTTGAATGATAAAATTTGCATTTTCATTATATATATGTCGGGGCTTGGCAACTGTTGGACATAGGAGGCTGAAACCAACGCCCCTTTGAAGGCGCATGTACCGTCTTCAAATTGTATGTGTTACACAAAGCTGTGCGACTAATATTGAGCCGTTGAAGTTGTAATTATACATTTTTCGACAATTTTATCCTTTACACCACCGTAACACCCAAAGCGAGAACGAATTTGACCGGAAAATTTACCGAGACGGAAATTTACCGAGTCTTTGCTGATCAATATCCACCCAAAATATTTGATTTCTGACTAATAGGTAACTCATGATGAATATAAGCGTAAATGACTGCTAATGCTAACATTGCGAATATTTTCGCCGATTTAAATGCCATCGCCAAATATTGTTCAGAGACTACAGTAGCGCTTCAAGTATTCGCATTACAACGCATGACGGGAATGACGTCGCAACTTTGGCTTCTGGAGAAATCTTTGTAAATGCCAAATTTTGCTGGAAGGCTGGTGATTTTGTCAAGCCGGTTTTTTCTATGCACCGACTCGAAGCGAAAAACGAACGATAACGACACAGAGCCCAGACCTTCGTCTACAGCGTCCACCCATCGATAGCACTACGCTGCCCTGCACACATTATTATAAGGAGTATAATTTGACAGTAAAAAAAATACTTAGCCGGACAGCCAAACGTAATGTCTGTGGTGTTACCATTTATGCCTTTTGGTTAAATTATAATGTATACAAAAGTGATAGTGGTATTTTGCCAATTTTTACATTAAACGCTGATTTGCCATCATCAAATGATACATGATAAAATCATGATTCATAATCAAGAATGATCTTTTTTATACGTTGATACGTCGTTATACGTTTGTGGTATTTGCTTTAGCGGATGGTGATTGCGACCGGCGTTTGTGGGCGGCGTTTTTTGGCGGTGTTTGTGGGCGGCGTTTGCGGGCAGCGTTTGTGAGCGTTGTTGGCGGGCGGCGTTGGCGGGTGGCGTTTGCGGGCGGCTTTTGCGGGCGGCTTTTGCGGGCGGTTTTTGCGGGCGGCGTTTGCGGGCGGCGTTTGTAGGCGGCGTTTGCGGGCGGCTTTTGCGGGCGGATTTTGCGGGAAGTTTTAGCGGGCGGCTTTTGCGAGCGGCTTTTGCAGGCGGCGTTGGTGGGCGGCTTTTGCGGGCGCCTTTTTGCGGGCGATTTCGCCGAAAAGTTTAGCGGGCGGCCTTTTGCGAGCGGCTTTTGTCAAGGCGGTCGTTGGTGGGCTGCTTTTGCGGCTTATGGCGGTTTGCGGGCTGGTGCGTTTTGCGGGTGGCGTTTGCGGGGGAGTTTGTGGGGGCGTTGTGGGCGGCGTTTTGTGGGCGGCGTTTGCGGCGGGTTTTGTGGGCTGGCGTTTGCGGTGCGGCGTTTGCGGGTGTGAGTTTGCTGGCGCGTTTGCGGGCGGCGTTTGCGGGCGGCGTTTGCGGGCGGCGTTTGCGGGCGGCATTGGCGGGTGGCGTCAGTGTTTATTGCGCATCGCGCAATGCAGGCCCTCTAGTATATTGTAAACAAAATTGGTAACAATGTTCTTCGCAGATAAAGATGTAATTGGCATCGGCGCACGCTATTTATAGGGGATCTGTAGGAGAAACTATTGCTTAAAAAAGACCACTGAATTGCCGCATATTTATGTGTAGGGCCACTCTATTATATATGATCTCTATGGCTGCGCCGGCCACCCACCTGGGAGAGCAGATCGGAACACTGCTTCTGGTAGGTCTGCAGCTGCTGTGTGTACGACTGGTAGATAAAGTCCTCCTCGGTGATCATGTCGTGCTCCAGCTCCGAGAACCAGTGGAAGAACTGCCAACAACGCAGACGCAGCGGTCAGGAGCGCACCGTCCACCTGGTCGTCACGGTGGTTTAAACCATCAAGCCGATCCGCTCTCTAATTGGCCAACTTTCGCCTATTGTAAAAGTGGCGGACAGACGCCCTGGGCTTTACCCTATTCCTGTCCGGGGGGGGGGGGGAATTGGCCCCTCCCCGGAGGTTTTTTCGTGTGCCTGACATTCGGTATGCGCAGCTAAGGTCTTCAACATTCTGACTTTCCTAACTTTTTCATTGCACATCTAATGGTTTTGCTTTAAAAAAGCCTGCCTCATAAGCGGCCCAGGAGCACTTTTTGGGAGGCATTGTTCGGGTGGCTTTTTTTTATACCAAAAGGTTTGCATGGTTTGACACCAGGGCTTGGCGGAGTCGGAGGTCGGTCGGAATTGGTAATTTTGGTCGGAGTCGGTAAAATTTCGCCGACTCCGACTCCCGGCTGGCAAGGTGCAAGGTGTATATGGGCATTCGCACTTTTCAGAAGTATTTTCAATGGACCCATCAGCAATGGCGATGACTTAAAATAATTTTGAAGTCTTCGAAGTTTTCACGAAAGATTTATTTTACCAATATGCCGAGAATATCCTTTAGCGTTTAGCACGTGAGGGCGGTATAACATTTCAGCTCAATGTTATTTGATCTGGAAGAACATTTCTGCCCCGGACCGAAATGTTTTCCCAAATCTCGTGCAAATAGTACAAAGAGTGAAAATTGACTGAATGACCTCGAGTTAGAAAATATTGAAAAAAGTATGAATTAGAAAAGAGTGACTATAGCCGTTTTCACGATGGATTATTTTGCGCGAAATGTTTTAAAATATCTTAAGATGTTTTTAAATGTTTTAGTATGCAAGTTGTTAGTTGTAGTGTAGTATACTTATTCTTTCCATAACTACACAACTTTTGCAAGCGATTTTTGTCTTGAAATATCTCTTAGAATTTTGTAATATGTTGGTAAGAATATAGTATGTTACAAAATTGCAGGTTGGTGGTAATTAGTAAGATAATATGTATAGGTTTCGCTGTGATGCCAGATCTTCACCAACTGACAATTTGTCAGAACATCTCGGCAATGCGGGCACGCTATTGGCGTCACAAACGCGAACTTCCCTTCACTCACAATGGACTCGCCTCCGCGAATCGTTTTCTTAGCGCTATAATGCGCGCATGCGAAGGCCAGACCTGTGATCCATGACGCTGCCAGATTGGAGTAACTTACATGGCGGTGATGCTTAAACTGAACGAATGGACCTCTAGACGCATATGTAATAATGTTCTTTAGAAAACGGAGCATTTTCGTATCATAATATTGTAACTGAGCTCATTTCATGTTTCCATAAAACTCTTGAATAATGGATAATATCGCCTAAATCAGATTAAAAAAAAATAGTATACTAAAACTTTCAACTAAACATTTCAAAACATCTTAAGATGTTTTAAAACATTTCGCGCAAAATAATCCATCGTGAAAACGGCTTATATTAACTCTCTGATTTTCTCTATTCAACTTCGTCGCCGAGGTTGAAATCCAAGTACGGTGGAAAATAAGGCTGCATTTGGTCAATCTCAGCGGCATATGGTAAATTTCATACCACACTTGGGCCGGCATAATTTTTTGGGACCTCGGTCCGTGCTTGAATTTCCGCCCTCGAACTTCGGTCTCTGGCGGAATATTCAGCTCGGACCTCGGTCCCAAATTATTATTTTCCCGGCCCCGTGTCCGTGTGGTATTATATATTCCCATACCATGAATTTTACTAATAATTTGTGTATTCAGTATTACCATGGGCATAATAGAAGCACCTCTTACCCAGGGGATGTCTTCGGTCGCGGGTCAAAAATGCCACTTCAAGGAATTTTGCTGACGATCATTAGAAATCGGTAGATTGGTAAATAAATCAGGTTTACAAGCAATTTCAAGCTTGTCAAGCGAGTTTAGTGTTTCCCCTCTCTTTTGTTAAGATAAATATTCACCTTTTCCCACAAAAATGGAGTTATTACTTAAAATCGACAGACGAGACCACAATATATTTTAATGTTTCAAGTAAAGTTGTTAAGGGGAAATAGTCACATTTTCCCACAAAAATAAACTTATCACTTGAAATCGACAAAAGAGATAAAAATATATTGTAAATTCATCACATTTTGCATAAAACTATGCTTTCGAAAGATATTGCAATTTAAAGTTAATAAGCGTTCCACGACCCACGCTATAAACGACCGGTACTTGCAAGGTGCTCGCAAGTACTTTTGGTCCTTATCAAACTGCGGGCTTTTCCCGTATTTCTGATTTATGATTTTTTTTCTGCTTCTTATTATATGTCCGTAGATCCTCTATATATAATAACCATTGAATGAACAGGTAACCAAATTCAAAATCAGCAGTTCATCGATGTACTTTTATGGCGGCCTTTTTTAGCGATTACGACTCACAATTTTTGAAAATTCCATTATTTGTTTTGAACAAAAGGAATTTTGATAGTTTGTTTCTGGTTGTATATCACACTGTGCTTTATATAATCATGCAAGATAATAATTTTTCCCTCAACAAATTAACAAACAATAAAACAACGGGAAATTAGATCAGAACCTCAGGTACCTCAGGTACCGACGACACTAGGCTTTTTGATGCGCGGGTGCCTGAGTGTATGGTTTTATGTATGCATGTGTGTTTTGTATGTTTTTCTTAAAGGGACACTCCCACCTTAAAAAATGTGTCAAATGTACGTCGTTTGTGGTGCATAATATGAAGTGAATGCTGCCGAACACGATTATGACATTTGTTTCTCACAAACAATGCTCAATTAAAAAAAAAATGGCTGATGACGTCAAATGAAGGAATTTTTGAAAAAATAAAACCTTCACGCTGCCACAAGTAGGACTAGTGTATGGCTAATGTATGGCCAAAGGTAAAACAAGTCGACTGTAATCAACATTTAGTAAAGAGAGACTACGACATCGGTCAGGGCCCCATTCAAATACATTGGGGACTGTGGATGTTACAGATGTCAAAACCAAACTCGAGTTTCTCTGTGATTCGACCTCAGTGGTTGCTTTGACTTATACCATACATAATTTAAATGCCAAGCACGCAAAATGGCTATCTCAACTCAAATCTTATTTAAGTGTTGGGTTACTTCTCATAGCTTTAAGCATCGCCAATCATGCCCATTGTTTTTATCACCCGACGTGCAAAGGTAAAAAGCCTCGAATCATGTGGACCTTCTGCGAAATACATCCAAATCTGAATCTGATGCACTTGGAAAACGACCTACCGGGGCTAAATTTAGTGTCGGCGATTTGTTTCACGGACATTGTCCAGTGTTGAATAAATTTGAAACACCGGCGCCAGATATGGCGCGCTTCAAAAAGTAATGGGAAAACGCTGCTTATGAGTTTCGAATGAAGTATATTTACTTGCTTTTATGTGTAGAAACTTACAACATTGAACAAAAAAATGTTTTATTTAATTCTTAACCCTCGCCCTACGGAGGGGGTTAACAGGCCCTGTTAACCCACGTCGGGTGATAAAAACAATGGGCATGAATGGCGATGCTTAAAACTATGATAAGTAACCCAACACTTAAAAAACATACAAAACACACATGCATACATAAAACCATACACTCAGGCACCCGCGCATCGACGAAAAGCCTATCCCGGCTGAGCAGCCCCCCCCCCCAGAGGTTTTTCTTGAATGACTCTTAACAGATGCTGCGCATCTTTCTGAAATTGTCAGTAACTGAGTTTACAACAATTATACACAACATGTCAAAAATTTATTTAAATTGGTCACATAGTTTTGGAGATAATGACGTTTTGATGACGTCATGTTTGTAAAAAAACGATAAATGTTTGAAAAATCATAGAAAATGGATTTTTGCTGCAAAATGCAAACGAAAAACAGACAAGACGTAAAATGACATTTTGTTTCATATCGCAATTTCGTATTTTCGTATTTTCAACTTTTTGGGTTTTTGACCCCCCAAAAGTAAAAAACAAAACAAAATCCACAAAAAAATCAAAATTGTCAAAGATATTTCAAATACAGAAATACGTAAGATAACTGATGAAAAAGAATACCCAATCATAATTTCAAAGCAATATCTCTACTTTTGACTGAGTGATGGCTTCTAAGTGTAAGAAACTTATGACGTCATTTTTTAAATCCACTTTTTTTTTCTTTTGTTGACCAGATACGAACAAATAAGTACCTTTTCTGTAATCAGGAGCCAAAACTGGTCTAGGAACATGCCTTTTATTTGCATTTATCATATTCTAATTTTGAGGTTTTCAAATCGCTATCCTGGACGACGGACGTGATCGAGTCGTGGTTGCTAATGCTAATCGCCCACAGCAATTATCATCGCTGGTGAATATTTCCGTGAACTAAGAGGTCAAAAACAAACCCAGAACTAAAAATCGTATATGGGCAGATAGCTAATTCAAAGACCAACAACTTGAAGCTAACCAAATCATTTTATTTTCATAACTTCAATAATTACGACGGCCTGAGCAAAATCGTTATTTTTGGTTGTGGTCGATTTTGGGTCATTCACTTGACCTGGAAGGTCACCCGTTGACCTGAAAAAGATATACCATCGGATTCCTCACATGACAGGCAACATGCTGTTTTTTTCACGTTGCTCTATGTTGCTTGGTTTGGAAGTTAGCAGGGGGAGGGCTGTCAGCCCCCCCCCCTGTCAGCCCCCCCGTAGGGCGAAGGTGAAAAACGCTCCCGTAGGGCGAGGGTTAAATGAAAATTAAATCATTGTTATATCCATAATGTAAACCTAAAAATTGTTGATAACAAACATAAAAGGTAATTATTTCCCTTTCAGCGCTCCACACTTTTACCGACCGCTACTTGGCAAGTAGGTACCTACTTTCGGTCTTCATCAAACTGCAGACTTTTCCCTTGTTGCTGTTACGCAATGGAGTGGAAAAAATGCGTTCTGCTTGTTCCGTCGATCCTCTACAGAACGGTTCCATTAAAGGGACACTGTCCACTCAAAGGAAAATTTTATAGGTTAAAGAACAGCCGAATTTGATAAGCACCATGAAGTCCGTTTTTGCTTTTGTTTTGTTTTTAATCGCGCCAGTGGCTTATATCGTTTCTAAGTTATCAGGTTTCTTCCAGCCAATGTTTTTTTAATTTAAGCCTTTACATTGAGTGACCCCTCCTCTATCCAACGCGACAACGCACCCTTACGTTATAAACACCCACCAAAAGAGAGAATAGAAAAAGACAAAGTCGCGCCACTTCACTCAAGGCAGAAAATAAAACAAAATATACAAATTGAAGATAGTTTCCCTTGAGCGTTGGGTTATGATAGGGCAAGTACATTAATTCTGAAAGCCTATTGAGCCAAAAGAGCCGAAAGGTGGTGGGTATTTCATGTTGTTAGTAAAGGGGATATCAGGCATACTGGGTGGAGGACAAATGCAGGTCAATAATCGAGCTTTTCATGCTGTTCTTCATGGACCCCACTCAGCTAAGCAAGCTTGTTGCTGAAGTGGAGGTCCTGAAGTCAGCGCTATTAATGGACCAAGTTTCAGGTTGTTTGCGTGGAACTATTGTGCAAAATAATAATTAAAAAATGTGCTGATCAACGTTGATAACACACCATTTTGCATACAGAGCAATATTCAGAGGAGCTAATTTGCATGTAAAAGTTTTATTATAAAGCACCTTGATTGTAGTGACGTCATTAGGCAATAAGATTCGCCATCCCTTATGGAAAAAGCATTGTTATTTCCTAAATTTCCCGTGGCAAATATAAATGGTTAAACGCTTTCCTATACATACTGTGTCACACCAAACTACTTCAAAATTCATGAAATTTTTATGCTGTGTATGACACAGCACAAAGCGTCATCTTAATATCCTCTTAGAGCAACCATGTTCGAGGGATAGGCTCCGTTTTTCGGCTGAGGCACAGCTCTGCCCTCCACCTCAACTCACCAAGCTGCTGACGATGGGTCCGCACATGCAGTTCCCATGGCTGTCTTTAGTGGCTTCCTGGTCTGGAAATTCTTCTTAAACACCTATAACCTCGTTTAGTTACTACACAGAAAGCGATGTTAAGTGGGCTCCCAAATCCAGATGCTGCCCTCACTGAAACACTGCCCAGAAACTCACTTGCCAAAATGCGACCCGCTGGCCCTCAAGGCTTGTCTTGAATAGTGTCTGTCGGATCCAGAGCTTGTATGGAAAGAGATCTAGAGCATCCTTAGATCCGTTTGGCTGTAAGCAATCGTTTAAATCCTTTGACTGCCGTTAACGATAATTGATTTGTCACAAGGTAGGAATTCCACAATTTTAGTTTTGTGTTTGTTTCAGTAAAGTTGCAGGTGATTCAAATGAACGATATTTCTCCTTGAATGCGCCATATCAACGTGGCTTTGAATTTCGACGCAATTAACGTGATGCTTAATTTTGCGTTGAACCTCTGTTGTTACAAATTTAATGTGGTTCAACCGAAACTTTCTAAAAAACTACACAAGGCTTGACTGAACTATTGCTAAATTTGAGTCACGACCAATCAGAGAGCAGAATGGTTAATTACGTTAATTTACTTAATTATTTAAAATCCTGATAATTCAGGGGAATTTATATTAAATTGAATATCTATAAAATATTTCAAAATAAATTGCGTTCAATCAAATACATAAAAACAGGGGGTTAGGTAACCTGCAACTTGTCCATTGGCTAACATACATATTACATAATTTAATGAAAGCAAACCATATTTGACTGATTTATCACACCAATACCATACACAAATAACCATACACATACACATACATATGTACACAAATACATACCCATGTATATGCAGGTATTATGAACTAATTATGCATATTGTATGTATAGTAAGCTATACCTGTACATATGTTCCACTAGCACATACATACAGGTATTTTGCAATTAAAAATTGTATAATTGTTTATTTATCATGTTGAATACATTGTGAGTTATTTATTTGTTGCATACCTACATTGTAAGATTAGTACCTCATATTTCTGCAACTTGAAGATATAAAACGTATTAATTCACATTACATTGTCTTAGTCATGAATTATATATTTTATTACACAATGCAATCGTTACTAAACGAAGATTGCAGGAAGTGTTTTTGGTGACATGCTTATTATTAATTTTTGGGGAAGAACATTCATATATTAAAGGGAACATAGGGGTCATTATATAATTCCATAGGCGGAGTCCCTGCCATCCCACAGTTTGTGTTCTATAAAGTGTATATGAGAAAGGCTCATTGACAAGAAAGGACCTAGACGAGTCCGCCACCACTACGTAAAAAAAAAATTGCAGCGTTGTGCAACTATGAAAAATGATTATATTTTTTTCTCAAGCATTCTGTCGAAATTTGTAATGTCAGACAAAATTGCATGTCTTATTATGCCTAACTTAAGCTCATTAATAGGCTTATAAAGTAAAGGTTTTGACCGAAGGATTTTTCGCTCTAACCATTTGATGGAGTTTTTCTCCAACCAGAGTTTTTGGTATCGGATTGTTGACATTGCTTAAGGACTTCCTGTACAGTGTTTGGTTTACAAATACTGGAAATGACTGAACTGCGCTGAATATCGGCTGCCATATTATCAGCTAAGTTGGTGAGTGAAATCGCCAAAAACCTTTTTATATTTTTATGAATCATGAAAAAATGCATAAGTTTTTTGTATTTGCGCTGTTTTGGTGGCATAACGAGACGATTGAAAATTAATATTTGTCCTCTTAGACTTGTTTTAGCATGTTTTTGCGAAATCATCGGGAAGAGGCATGTTGTCCCTTTAACAAAATGCGTGAAACTTAATTATTACTCATCATGCACATACAGTATCGCCTATTTTTTTTCGCATAAAATGGTGTTGCCATGACGTCAATAAAACGCTCTTACTCCCAATAACACAGTTTTTTGTTTGCTTTAAAGTGATTGACATGTAAAGACCCATTAGGTATATACGATTTGGACGAATATCTTACAACGCGTTAAAAATTTAAAGCAAATGGATGGCATTTAGATTCTGCCATCCAGCGGGGCCTGAGATTTGAAGATCGGAGTCGATCTTTATTTTTTTTTTATCGGAGTCGACCCTCCGGAGGGTCGGAGTCGGAGTCGGAGTCACCTGACAACCGATCGACTCCGCAGCCCTGGTTTAAGCTATCACTGTGGCATAATAAGAGCATATTATCTGGCCATTTATATGATTCAGAGAGTTTGGAGCATATGCATAATAATGGGCCAGATGATATTCGCAATTCCCTGAAGTAACATGTCTATGATTCTTCAGGACTTATTATCACACCTTACAAAAGCCTCTCCAGAAGTATCTGGCTTTCAGGCAAGACCTAACAAATAGAAGGATATTGTATGCATTGTAAGTACAGTGTACACATTGTACAACATAGATATAGGCACACGCAGACACCAGTGCTTTGAGTTTAGAACAGACAAAACATCTACAAGTCAATGAGAGGTCAAGCTGCAGTGCCAACAACTACAAATGTATACATTGTAGGCAGACATGGACCTAGATCCGGGATCCAGCTGACATCCAGGATCCAGCTGATATCCGGACCTCTGTGTCCTGTGTCTTGGGATTCACATGGGACAGGAGTAGGACAGATCCGGATAGCTGTGTCTTGGGATCCACACCGCAGGATCCATCCACATGCACAATAAGCTGAGGGATACAAGAAGCTCCCAGATCCTGATACAATTTATGCCGAGGGATCCATTGGGATCCTAGATACAACTTTGGGATCCAGGGACGCTGGTAGGCACCTACTTCTTGCTAATTTTGTCATATTTGAAAGTTTATTACAATATCTATGTTTATTATAGGTACAACTTAAAAACTAATATGCAAGTACGAGACCACAAATTTTATGTTAGTCCTCCCAGCATGTTTCATTTTTTCCATTTTTTTATTGGTTTGTTTAAATAATTGAGATTTACTGAAATCCTAAATCCAGAAGCATTTTACGCTCAGGGATCCAGGAGGATCCCAGATCTTCAGGAATTTTACACAGAGCGATCCGCTGGGATCCAAGATCTTCATGCATTTTATACCAAGGGATCCACTGGGATCCCAGATCCAACTTCAGGATCCAAGCAAAATCTGATTGTAGGAAACAATATTAAAGACATAAAAGACATAAAAGAAGAGTGCAACAAAAAGCCTACAGGGCCCATCCGAGGTTGCACGTATTCGCCCCCCCCCCCCCACACACACACACCAGTCTCGCCCTCCAGCCCACCCCACCTACCCAAAACAAGTATAATCCCACGAGTACTTATAAACTAATCCCTTCTCTGTATAGTGTATAGTATCTATCTAATCTAATTTTGAAGGAGGCAAGTGACACTGCAGTAGCGACATCCCCGGTAGCTTATTCCGATGTCCTACAACCCTTCTGCTGAAAAATGACTACCGTAGCCTGGTTCTACTTTGTTTCATAACGAGTTTATGTTGATGACCTCTACCTAGATTTTCCCTACTGAATTCAAACATTCACTTTAAATATCCAGAATGCTAACCATTTACAAATTTTGATACATCAATTAGATCTCCTTTAAGCCTTCTATATCTAAAATAAATGGAAAATTTATTACAATATATATGTTTATTAAAGGTAAAATTAATAGGTAGGTAACATTGGAAATTGACAAACAGGAAAAATAAACAATGACATCATTATGAAGTTTGATATGGATGAAGATGAATGCTATGATGTTAAACCAGTAAGACGCCTTAAACGGCGAAGGACGAGCGAGACCGAATAAATCCGCATCAATTCATTACTCGCCCAACGGAGGTTCGTTTTGTGCAAAGCATGCTTTTGAACTATTTTCGAAATGTGTTGTTTTGCCGTCGCCAATAGATCCGAACTAAATCGATACTTTGAACTAAATAGGTTCTGCAGCGTTATTTTCAATTTGCAATTATAAGCTTCATGTTGAAAATAAAACTACATTTTGGGCTGGGTATTAGATGGATTTGATTGCGCTTTAACAGCGCATCATTTTTATCGTTTTTAGCACCCTTTGGTTTTTGACGCTACGGCGGTGTAATGAAGGAAAATGATAAATTCCGTCAATGTAAATATTACAGTCGAATTTTGACACGCGTAAATATACGTATTTAACCTCAATTTTGGATGCATTTTAGAGACGTACATTGGTTAAACACTTTGGTGTTTGTTTCATCCGCTTCACGGCCCCATAGGTGCTGAGAACTGATTTAAATTGTAAAGACGTCCATAAACTTGAAATTTGCGCTTGTATAGCCAGAACTTTGCACGCCACCACCGCGCCTGGCTGATCGACACATAATGCATACGCTTGCAGATTGTTTCTCACACATCTGTGTTTGACCGTGCCATTTGGCGACTTTGGGTTTGCAGAGATATAGGTCGTTATTGCAACTTGGAATGTTGTGTAGGTAATTTCGTGAACGGAACAGGGGTGCACGTGCGCACCGTGCACGGTGTCCCAGAGTTGACCTGTGGCAACTTTGCCAATGCGTGGTTCAAACCACACACACAATTTCAGCTTAATGGGTCCCAGCCGTTTCCTCAGCTATAGAAGGATAATATTTGCTGACAACCCTGACGCGGTACGTGTCACGCGCCATGCTGACCCTCACGTGAGAAACAAACAGTCATAATCATAAGTATTGCATGGGCTATCAGATGGCGAAAACCCACTTGTCAATCGGATGCGGGATTAAAAGATAATAGCTGGTCTGGCCGGGCCGGCCGGGCCGGGGTCCGGCCGCTATATGTATAAAAATCCGGTAATCAATGAGGACTCGCTCGCGCTTCGCGCTCGCTCGTAATTAAACAAATATGGCCCATTGCAAGTAAGGAAAAAGGCTAAGTGACAGAAGCAAGCTTTTACTATCACCTACCCCTCCCACCAGATTTTCATACCATACTTACCAGTAAACGCTTAAACGGCGAAGGACGAGCGAGTCCGAATAAATCCCCGTCAATTTATCACCCACCTAACGGAGGTTCGTTTTGTGCAGAGCATGCTTTTTAAATCTTTTCGTTATGTGGTGTTTTGCCGTCGCAAATAGATCCGAACTAAATCGATACTTTGAACAGGTTTGGTTTTGCAGCGTTATTTTTAATTTGCAATTATAAGCTTCATGTCTGTAGGCAAAAATGCATTTTGGGTGGATATTAGATGGATTTGATTGCGCTTTACAGCTGCATCATTTTTATCGTCTAGCACCGCCTTGGTTTTGAAGCTACGGCGGTTGTAATGATAGGAAATGTTATAAGATTCGTCAATAAAAATATTTTACAGGCAGATTTTGCATTTCAAACAGCGAAATACTGCATTGAAACCTCAATTTTTTGCAATCATTTTTAAGACGGTAACTTTTGGTCTAATCAGATTGGTGTTTGTTTCATCGCTTCACGTCCCCATAAGGTGCTGAGCACTGAAATTTAATTGCGAAGACGTCAAAAAACTAATGATTTGCGCTTATATACGCCCAGTAACTTTGGCACGTTTCCACGCGCCGCTGATCGACATCCATAGTGCATACGCCGGGCGGCATCGTTTCGTGCTACGCGTCTGTGTTTGACCGCGTGCTTTACGATTTGGTTGCCGAGATATAGGTCCGGTAATTTGCAACGATGTTTGCATGTAATTTTCGTGGACAGGAACAGGGGTGCACGTGCGCAACGTGCAGTGTGAACCCAAGCTTTGAACCTGTGCAACATTGCAGTGGTGTGTCTCCAGTCCTCACATCAAAATTTTAGCTTTAAAGGTCCAGCGTTTCTCTTCAGCTACAGCAGGATATACTTTCTGACACCCCCTGACGGGCAACGTGTCCACGCGCCTGCTGACCTCATCACATGATAAAAAACATGAAAAAATCATAATGTCATGGAATGGGGCTATCAGAATGGCGAAAAACCGCTTGTCAATTCGATGCGGGATTAAAAGATATAAGCTTCTGAACGCAGCGTCGCGGTCTGGCGGCCCGGCCGGGTCGCGTCGGCATGCTTATAGTGAGAAAATCCGGTATTCAAATGAGGAACTCGCTCCACCGCTTCGCGCGTCGCGTCGTAACAAAATGCATGAATAAACTCAGTTTAGTCCAATGATGCATGTATAAAAACAAATAACCACATGTCATTGATAACAAAACTCTCTGCATTCCCTTGGGCTATTATTGCAACTTTGGATGCACCTACCTGCTGCGTAGAATCAATCGGTGCTTGGTATGATGTGCCTGCATCAGGCTCTGATACTGATATGGTGGGGCTTCTTGGATCATCCAACTCATACAGCTGAAACCAAACAGAAAGCAACTGCTGTCACAATAATGTTATACATTTTCAAGAACAGTTTGAACTTCAACTTTTGCATATTTAACTCTAACTTAACATAGTGTATAATTACATAAGAACATCTTCGTCAGGAAATGATTAGCAACTCACTGTTAATACATTAAAACATCGTTAACAAATTTGCCTGATGACCAATTTGCATACAATATCCTAATAGTTTAGTTTAAGTTTAAGTTAATTGACTGAATGGACACTGTCTATTAAATGTCCATATCTTGATATGTTGGTCTTGACTCTTGAGTAATTTGGTCTTGATTATCACAATATGCCTTGATGATAACATCTTAATTCTTGAATGCAGAGCAATACTAGACTAAGCAATTGGGAACTAAGCACTAAAGGCTGAAACACAGCAACCTCGCTTACAAATCGCGTCTCGCAACTCCAATTGAAATACACGCAGCACTTTCCGCTCGTGTCTCGCAGCTCCGCTGCGGAATCGCAGCAAGATCTCGCTCCTGAATCGCGGGTCTCTATCTCGCGCGCGAGAGTTGACTCTGTACAACTTTTCGGCACGACTTGCGAGCGAGACGAGATTTTCGAGCGAGACGGCACAGACGCAAGACGCGATTGCTTGCGAGACGTGATTTGCCTGCGAGACGCAAAATGTGCTGTGTTTCAGCCTTAAGCGAATATAAATAAAAAAACATGCGCTGCATGGGGGCCGGGGGGGGACGCCTCCAGCATTGAAGACTTGATTGGAATCATGATGAATAAACGCTGGTGCTGAGTTTATCCAGCCGGTTCTTAAATTGGTTGGTACTTTCCGCTGATACTACATCTTCTGGGAGTTCGTTCCACATTAGTGCAACCCTATTAGATAAAAACTTGCCTCTGGCTTGTTGCTTGACTCTTCTCACTTTTAGTTTATACTGAAACCCTTGGTCTTCCCTCTTGATGGCCTTCAAACAAGTGTGTAAGATCAATGTTTACTTTGCCTGTAATTATCTTGCATGTCTCGATCAGATCACCACGTTTGAATCTGTCCTCCAGACTTGAAAGCTTTAACCTTTTGAAGCGTTCTTGATATGATAGATGTCTCAATCCACTGACAAGTCTTGCAGCCCTCCTCTGTACTTTTTCCAGAGCAGTCAAGTCTTTAAAGGGAGTGTGCCTACTCACATCGGTCATGTGGAGTTGTTGA
This sequence comes from Semibalanus balanoides, assembly GCA_014673585.1. Classification (NCBI taxonomy): domain Eukaryota; kingdom Metazoa; phylum Arthropoda; class Thecostraca; order Balanomorpha; family Balanidae; genus Semibalanus; species Semibalanus balanoides. Next base: position 15,764 of record VOPJ01005523.1, read on the forward strand.
CACTGGTCTATAGAAGAAAAATTTTTCTGAATCTAGCCATACACTTCATTTCTCCAGATTCACTCTAGTTGCTGATATATTCCAAAATTCGCCTAAGATCATGCTGGCAGCACAACATTATCTATATTCACCAGAGAGCTTTCGCTATTAGAAATCATTTCCCTTAACCCTCGCCCGATTAGGGCAAAATCACTGCGGACAGTGTAGGGGGTGGGTGGGGCCAAGCCCCCTTGGCGCTTGGCCCCTAATTGAGCTAGAGCTTCAATTAAAAAACGAGCGTGTTGCTTGTGACGAGAGAAAGCCATTGAAATCTGATATTAAGGTCCTGGGTCATTAGGTGACCTCTGAGGTCATGTCAAAGCCAAAATGTCATCAAATTGTAAAAGTGTAAAAAAATGAGAACTTATTAATGTGATTTGGTGTGTTGATTTGGTGGTTGGTTTCCCTCA
>VOPJ01005524.1:0-16209 GCA_014673585.1 Semibalanus balanoides
TGGAGGGCAGAGCGGTCGAGTCTCGGAGGGCAGAGGGGTCGAGTCTTGGAGGGAAGAGCGGTCGAGTCTCGGAGGCAGAGGGGTCGAGTCTCGGAAGGCAGAGGGGTCGGTGTCGGAAGGCAGAGTAGTCGAGTCTCGGAAGGCAGAGGGGTCGAGTCTCGGAGGGCAGAAGGGTTTGAGTCTCGGAGGGCAGAAGGATTGAGTCTCGGAGGGAAGAGCGGTCGAATCTCAGAGGGCAGAGGGGTTGAGTCTCGGAGGGAAGAACGGTCAAGTCTCTGATGCAGAGGGGTCGAGTCTCTGAGGCAGAGCGGTCAAGTCTCTGAGACAGAGGGGTCGAGTCTCTGAGTACAGACTGCAGAGGGGTCGAGCCTCGGAGGGAAGAGCGGTCAAGTCTCTGAGGCAGAGCGGTCGAGTCTCTGAGGCAGAGGGGTCGAGTCTCTGAGGCAGATGGGTCGAGTCGGTACACAGAGTGTATATATGATCTCTATGGATTTGACCACAATAAGAATAGGTTACATGATAAGCGAAACTGATACATATTGGGCTTATAGGCGTATATTCACAATACTTTGTATTAGATATTCGAAGGAAAAGGTAACAATCGGATTTGATTCGATAAGACCAACTGTAATAAGTTTGAAAAGGATAGTCCAAATGGACATTTCTTTCACATTTTGACCGGATTCTGATAGAGTTATGACTTATGATAGGATTTCGATACAATTCAGATGAATCAGATATATTTGGTTTGGATGAGCTGTTATGACTCCTGGGATTGGAATTTGTTTGGATGCAATCCAACCGTAATACACTTGTGAAGAGACAACATTGTCCAAACCATTACCAATCTGATGAATTGAATTGGAACTACCGTCCAATTAATCGTTAATAATGAATGTGTCTCACATGTTTCTCACTGTGTTACTGTTCTGTGTAACGTTGGCTAACGTAACAGGAGAAATACGTAAACTTAGACCACGTGAAGACTTATTTCAGTGAATGCACTCAAGAACGACGTCGACCAATTTAGCCGCACCCTCGTGGCAATTTAAGAGCATTGGTGTACTTCGTTGGGTATGTTACTGGGTTTTAATTCTATTTGTTTGTCGCTTTTGCGGTAAATATGGGCTGAGTCAAAGTTTGTTAAGCACAAAAAAACATTGAAGTTCGAATAGTTAAATAAATATATAAGTGTGTCCGCACATACTGGATGCTGAGCATGTTTTTTGTGCTCTCGCCTTACATATATCGTTCTTGACAAAACATTGTATTGATGGTGGAGACAATATCTGGTGCACTTTGTGTAAATTCTTTGGTAATGATGTCAGGCGTTCAATACGAAGGTACGATGGTCAAGCTGAAACGAATACTCTCGGGATTATTATAAATGTCACCACCGCGCCACTTCATGAAATATAAAAGTATTTTACCGTCACTGTATGCATCTGTAGTGATAATGATGCTAATTTATGTGGCAGATATATTGTATATATATCCTTGTATTTTCTTACGACAATAAAATAACATCATTTTGAAAAGAGACGTACACTCGTGTACCATATCAACGTTTGACGATACCTATGTGTATGTATTCTCATTTCCGCATGTTGGCACAGAAGCCTGGCCAACACGCATCTGGACTGATAACTGTCATCCCTCGTGACAGGCAAACAGGATGGACTGGCCCTCAGACCCGTCTTTCGTCGTTCGCCCTGGTCCTCAGACATGAGATTCGGTGTCATTAGATACACCTTTGGGACTTCCTTTTCAGTATATCTGATCAGTCTTCAGCTATCTTTATCCGCCCTTGCCGCAGTGACGGCTGCCTTCATTGGCAACAGATGCAGTCCCTCTGGCTAATTTCATTTCCAGTATGATGCCTATTAACAGCAGACAGTTTTTTTTGCTTTCCCATAGATAAGAGTAGAACTACTGTTATCTATGGCTTTCCATATAAGTTTTTTTTCAGCTGCTTTGCCTTTGCCGAAGAGGATGTGTTATATTATATTATAAGGCAAAACCGATTCCTCTTTTCTGTTAAGCTGTTTTTCACTTCATACCACGCCGTCCGACACGGAATAACAGCATGTTTAATGTGCCGTTCGCTCGCGTCTCCACTGGAAGATGGGACGTTTGTTAGACTTGTAAACCTTAGCGAACGCTTTACCTAAAAAACCACAGGTATATGTTCTTCGTAGAGCGTGTTTTGTCATTTTTTTAAAATCATCTGTTTATAATAAAAAAGAAGGCCGCTATGTCGCTGAACGATGAGCTGTTGAAATATGAGTGCGTGTGTTCTTTTTATCTTTATGTTATTTCTTGTTAATTTATTTTAATTTTATTTGTGTTGTGTGCATATGTGGACTTGTAATGATTATTTATTTTGCATTTTCACTTGACTTTCGTCTATAAGTGGGCATAGTGCTGAAGCGATTGAAAATGAATAAAATGAAAAGAAAAAAAAAAATGAAAAAAACATATTTGTTTTATTTGTTTGGATCCTACCAGTATTGTATCTATGTCTATGTAGATTGTAGACTAGTGACAATATTTTCAGTTTTATTTTCACCATAGCAAAACAAATCTTGTTTCAATAGTTAAATGTCATGGAAATTGAGTCATAAGCGAATCCAGAACGGGCGGTTTTGTCAGTTGGGGGGGGGGTTAGTCCCCAAAAGTCTCTTAAAATTCAGAAAACTCATCGGATTTCGCTTGCTTATGAATCAGTAACTGATTTAAAACAAACTTTCCTTGGTAAAAGCTGCTTAGTTTTCCGATAATCTCAAGATATGTGTCAAATTTGCACCGATTTTGGGTGGTTTGAGAGGGGCCATGCCCCCCCCTCTGGATCCGCCCATTAATTGAGTTGCCTTTTGTCTTCCTGCTTGACATTCGTAGACGGTGTCTGTGCTGTGACTGTGAGTTTGAACTACACAAATTATTCGATGTTATGATAATGCGAATACAAATACGTAGGCACTTCTACAGCTGAACAGTGAACAGCTACTGTGACGCAGCACAGGACTGCAGTGCGGGACAGCCTACATCCCCAGGATACTGTGACGCAGCACCAGACTGCAGTGCGGGACAGCCTACATCCCCAGGATACTGTGACGCAGCACCAGACTGCAGTGGGGGACAGCCTACATCAACAGGATACTGTGACGCAGCACCAGACTGCAGTGCGGGACAGCCTACATCCCCAGGATACTGTGACGCAGCACCAGACTGCAGTGCGGGACAGCCTACATCCCCAGGATACCGTTGCTCTGTATCACCGGGAGCCTACTGCACACCACCTGAGGCAGATCCGAAGAGGGCATTGGGGCCGTAGCCTCCCCAGGCGGCTGAAGCCGACCAGAAATGAACTCATTTCCTGATGCTTTAAAGAATGACGCAAGTGTGCGCTGAAATTTTACCGAAATGACCCAGATATCCCGAACTCTCTCAATGACCAAAACATCATCCCGGCGCCGGATTGAGGTGAACACTGCTGAGTTGATCCTCAAGAGCTTCAGTCATCACTGTCTGGTTGTCACCCCTCAACCTCGACCGCGGAGAGCTGCAGAGTCGAGGATACTATACGACCGACCCACTCCACTCAGACCAGCAGACTGCTCAGACTATGGCCAGACCAGACCAGACCAGACCAGACCAGTAGATAGCTCAGACTTTGGCTAGACCACACCAGACCAGACCAGCAGACAGCTCAGGCTATGGCCAGACCAGACCAGACCAGGCCATCAGACAGCTCAGACTATGGCCAGACCAGACCAGACTAGACCAGCAGATAGCTCAGACTATGACCAGACCAGACCAGACCAGACCAGCAGATAGCTCAGACTATGGCCAGACCAGCCCAGACCAGCAGACTGCTCAGACTATGGATGTAGGAGGCTGTGGGTCAAGGATACATGGTCTGAGTGGCGAGCATTGTGATCCGCAATTACTGACAATCATATGCACCTGGTGCAGATCAGACTTTGAGTCCCACTCGATTCCGTGCCTCACGGATACATCATCTGTTCGGTGCCATGCGTGATGAATCCTTGCTAGGCATGTGTGCGATCTTACACCGACGAACTGTGGGGCCTATCGCTTGTGTCCAGATGCAGTGAATGGGGACGTTTGCCGCGATTGATCAAAAATTTCGCCGAGTCGTACTGCAACTCACGGTGCACTGCATGGAGGAAAATGAGATGTTTTCACTTTCCTCGTTTCTCCGCGGAGATTTTGCAAGCCTGTGGTCACAAGTCGGAGGTGGATGACACTGACTGACTGAACAGTCACCTTTCTTCAGCGTCTACAACTGGCAGCTACTGGTCTCTACCTGTTGCAGCTTCTCACTCCCATGATAACGAGTCAGAGGTTATGGCCGGTTATTGGTTACCTATCGGTCATGGTTGGGAGTTGGGACTGTCTATGCTGACAATGTGTCGCCCCCGTTAGAGTATTTTGACACCGTTGCGGCACCCCGCGGCTCCGTCCACCGCGATGCCAGCGGCGTCTATCGCCATCCCATTCGCCAGCCAGTGGTTGCCTACTGCTCTGGCAAGTCTCAGCGGTGACGGTGCAGTGGCCGCGGCCCGCATACTGACCAGACACGCTTTGTTGACTCGGGTGCGGCGAACGGTCGGAAGGCGGTACACGGCGAAACTGTGACCGGAGGAGGAACTATGTTGACCGGAGGAGGAACTATGTTGACCAGAGGAGGAACTGTGTTGACCGGAGGAGGAACTGTGTGGAGGAGGAACTGTGTTGACCGGAGGAGAAACTGATACAAACCGGCGGAACTGTGACCGAAGGAGGAACTATGTTGACCGGAGGAGGAACTGTGTTGACCGGAGGAGGAACTGTGTTGACCGGAGGAGGAACTGAGACTAAGCGCATCCGGAAGCTGGTGCTAGTTCTGGCAAGGTGGAACTGGTGGTTAGTAGAAACGGAGAAAGAGACTGATACCAGGAAGCAGGCGGATGTGAGGGGCAGGTTAGACCATATGTGGACCGGGGAGGAAGAGAACTAAGGGTTGACCGGAGGTAGGTAGCTGCAATACGAAGACAGGTTCGGAACTGTGACAATCGAGTAGGTTGAGAATCTGAGATGTTGAACGGAGGCGAGAGGACAGAGTCGATACAAATGGCGGAACTATAGGGAGACCGAGATGGGAGGAACTTTCAGATATAGAGAGAGGAGGACCGAATTATGCGAATATGACGATATCGTAAGTGAACGGGGACTGATATGTACGCGCATGGGACAGGAACTGTGTTTGAACGGAGGAGAACTGTGTGTCGATCGAAAGAGGAAGTGGTGATATAGATATCGCTGAGGAGGAGTAACTGTGATCGGACAGTTTGTCTCGAGTGTTAGTGAACTCAGAATGGTAGAGACCGAACAGGAAATGAACTGATGTAAGCGGCGGCTCAGTGATCGGGCAGAGGAGAGGAACTATGTTGAAAAGTTCCAGTGAGGCTGCTCAGTCGAGACGAGAAGGACCTGATAGTTGAAACGGAGGAGGAAGTCTATGACAATCAGAAGGTCTGGACAGAGAGACTAAGATCTCGGGACGCGCATGCGCAAGGACTGTGTTATGAATCCAAGAAGTGAACGCAAGTTCATCGAGAGCCGCAGAGGGTATGTACATAAATTGGATACAAAAGCGACGTCTGAGAACTGTGGTAGACCCCGGGGAGGAGGAGCAATGTTGCACGAGGGCAGGGGACTGTGGAAAGATTGACCGAGGAGGAAATGTGTTGACCGGGAGTGTACGAACCTGTGTTGTACACTCAGAGGAGGGACTGTGTTGGACCATGAGGAATGGTAGGAAGTGTGTTTGACCAGAGAATGAAACGAGAGTAGGGCATTATAAGCGCGCAGGAGCTGGACCAGGGAGAGGAGAAACTATGTATGGATCGCTGAGGAGGAACTGTGTTGACCGGAAGAAGCTGTGTTGACCCGAGGAGGAGCTTGTGTTGACCAGCAGAGCAAGAACTACTTGTCGCTTGAACCGGAGGAGGAAGTTCTTGACCGGGAAGAGTTAGGAACTGAGTATGACAAACGGACCGGCGGAGACTGTGATAGGCATGATGGAGGAGATGCCTTAGTACCGAGAGAGGAACTTGGTAGATGAATCGGTCAGGAGGATGCGAAATGAGTGTTATGTGACATTTGGAAGAGGAGGAATGTGTCTGGCACGAGGAAGGAGAGCGGGACTGAATTGACGAGCAAAAGCGTGCGGAACTGATGCGACTAAGGAGAAGGAGGAACTATGTTGAACCGGAGGAGGCACTGTGTTGACAGGAGATGAACTGTCGCATTGACCAGTGAGGCGGAACTCGAGTGACCAGGGAGGATACGGAAACTAATGATTGTGACCGGAAGGAGGTGAACTGTGTGTAGACGTGGAAGGAGTAACTGATCATATCAGCACACTGGGAAACTGTGACCGGAGTGAGAACTTATCTCTATTGACCGGAGAGGAGCAATCTGTTTTGACCAAGAGAGAGGTGATAAGGGAAACTGGGTATGGTGGCAACTGGCCATGAGACAGATACAAAGGAGAATCGTGATACTAGAGGAGGTAAGGAACTACTTTTGGCAGGAGAAGAGCAGCTGTTGTGCTAGATGGGAGTGTAGTACTGATGATCAGAGGACGAACTGTGACCCTGGAAGGAGAGAACTGAGTTGCTCGAAGCCTGGTGGCGCAAAGGGGGAAATAAAAGTCGGGGTGGACATCGAAGAAAGTTATTGGCAAAACGAGTCTAGGTAAGAGCGACTAGTGTTAACCCGGAGAGGAACTGGGGTTTGACGGCGTATGAGCGACGAATTGTGTTGAACCGGGAGAATAGAACTCTGACGGTATCAGACAGGTCGAGCTGTTGACCGGAGGAGGGAAGACTATGTTACCGAGGAAGGTATGGAATGTGTTGACCATATATCTAGGAGGAGCTGTGATTGACCGCGGAGAGTCGTGTGAACCGGCGGAGGAGGAATGGTGTTGGAAACACTTGCGCCATAGGGAAGAGCTGTTGTTGAACCTGAGGTGCGGAGCTGTTGTCACTCATCGAGGACCGAGGAGGAACTGTTTGGTATCCACGGATGAAACGAACTTGTGTGACGCGGTTAGATGGTAAGACATGATACAAAACGGCGAAGGGTAGTGACACTTGCGCAAGGAGGAGTGGGCTGATATGACTCGCAGGTAGGAATTGTGTATAACCGGTAGGAGGAACGCAATACGAGAAGGGCGCGACGGGGACTGGTGACTCGGATGGCAGAGATGTAGTTGTAGATAGAACGGAGGAGCGAAGTAGAAGATACAAAGAAGCGGGCAGGAACTGATGACTAGCGAGGAAGGTACGGGGAACAGAGGAGGAACTGTGGTTGAGTCATCGGAAGCAGAGAAGTAGAGATGACAAATGCGGGTGTCTCGGACACTGTAACACTCGAGGGTAGTAAGTGGATCATACAGGGTGTAGAGGAAGAGGAACATTGTTCGGCACGCAGGAGTGAGAACTGTGTTCGACGGGAGGAGGAACGATACTATAAAGCGTGGAGGGCTGTGACCGGCAAAGGAGGTTACTATTTGACACGAGGTTTGCAGATCAGAAGTTGTTGTACTCAGTAGAGAGGCATTGCGCTTGGACCGGGAGGAGGAACTATGTTGACCAGAGGAGGAACTGATACAAAGCGGCGGAACTGTGACCGGAGGTGACACGGAGTGGTGGTCGGCATCTACAAACGGAAGTTGGTGGTGGTTCCAGACATATGTATCGGCCAGTCGGCTACTTACTATGGAAAGCTTGGTCGGCCATATCCAAGACAGAATGCCTCATAGCTACCTTAGATTAATTGAAACATGTTTTTCTGTTGTACGGTAAGACGTGCAAATGTTTTGACAGACGAGGAAATTCAGAACATTTAAACGTTTAAATATACATATGTTTAACTTTGATAATATGTTTGTGTGTGAGGGCCCCGCGATTGTTGTGGACTGTGGTCATATGTTGCATATTCTATAACGTAATGTGTGTAGCTTCATGTTCCACTCGTCACATCTTTCAGCTTTAATCACCGAACCGGTCTTCAAATGCTCTCGCAATGTTTTCAAACAAAATGCTTTAATATCTGTCTCGAGTCAAATTGTATCATAAAGTGTAAATGTTCAACATCAGAGAGAGAGAGAGAGAGAGTATGAGAGAGATGAGATTTGAGAGAGATGAAGAGAGAGAGGAGATGGATAGAGAGAGAGAGAGATGGAGAGAGAGAGAGATTGAGAGAGAGTAGAAGAGAGAGAGAGAGAGAGAGAGAGAGAGAGATGAGAGAGAGAGAGTGATGAGAATGAGAGAGATGAGATGAGAGAGGAGATTGATGAGAGAGAGAGAGAGGACGATAGAGAGAGATAGAGAAGAGAGAGAGAGAGAGAGAGAGAGAGAGAGAGAGAGAGAGAGGGTAGAGACGGAGAGAGAGAGAGAGAGAGTGAGATGGAGATGAGATGAGAGTATGACGAGAGAGTGAGAGAGAGAGAGAGAGTACGAGATGAGAGATTCGAGAAGAGATGATGAGAGAGAGAAGAGATGAGAGAGAGGAAAAGAAGAGAGGAGAGAGAGAGAGGAGAGAGTATAATGAGAGAAGAGTGAGAGAGAGAGAAGAGATCGAGGAATTGATGAGGATGGAGAGAGAGGGAGAAGAGAGCGAGAAGATGGAGAGACGTAGAGAAGAGAATGAGAGGAGAGAGAGAGAGAGAAGAGAGAGAGTAGAGAGAGGTAGAGTTAGGAGAGAGAGAGAGAGAGGATGATGAGAGAAGAGAGAGAGAGAGAGATGAGAGATGAGAGAGAAGTAAAGAGAGATGAGAAGAATAGAGTGCGAGAGATCAAGACATTATCGTGATTTCACGGGGAACTGATTTAAATATGAAAACTAGATCAAACGGCATGACAAACAGGCTGCTCTCCCACAACGTATCAAGTAAAACACAATATAAACTCAAAGCATATGATATTTAACATGACTTACAGTCAGTGAGTGGCTCCAGAAGGGGACCAAGTTAACAGTGAAACGGAACTGGCAGCAAAATATGACATTGTCGTAGCATTTGCAGTAATTTTAGCTGTTGTAACCTATGCCGGTTGATTGTCGGCAAACTGCCAAAGAAATTGCTTGGTAATGTCACATCGGCTTTTGCTAGGTAATTGAATTGAAATAACTAACTGAATGTCAATTACAGAGGACAAAGTAAAATGTTGCAAAAGTTGTAGCAAGGCTTGGCTTGAGTGCAATTAAATGTTCATGTATACAATTTATATGCGTCTCCGTAAATGTGTATCCAGTATCCTAATATCTTTGCTAGTCACAACAGAACATTCGTGACAACCAGCAAATAACTATGTCGCTAATTTCCCCATTGACCTGACCTCCGTTGACAGACAGGCTCTGCCACACACACTTAATTATTCACTAATTGCGTTCACATCAGCGCAATACCGCGCTAACGCAAATCAATCGCATTGGCATTGATGCCATGTAGATTACGAAGCACTAATGCCACTGCGGCTGTGTTTACCTCAGGCGTCATGAGACCTCTGCCCTATCACACAGTCACGCACCTGTTATCGCCCAGCCTACAGCTGCCACAGCGAGCTGATGTGCTTCCACAGCGAGCTTCTGTGTCAGCTCTGTTAACTGCGTCCGGGCGACTTCCAACGCATGTAACACTTGATTGGTTTGGGATGGTCGATGGTACCCCATGAGACAAGAGTATCATCAACGCTTCCACGCCGACCGACGTAGGTACAATAACGATGTCCGATGGCGCCTGCGTCATTGACTTACCCGGGGAGGTTCAGGGCAGGGCCAACGGCTCAGAATGGACCTGATGAGGCAGGTGCTTAATTATCGTTCATGCCAATTGGTCGGAGTTGTGGATTTTTTTATTTTTTTTTGTCAGGAAGTGGAAAACAGAACAATGACTGTAGAATCGCTATATTGAATTAGATTAGCGTAAAGGCGTTCAGTGGTTGTTTCCATGTATTTATTCACTTCCTTCGATCACCTTGCTAGACATTTAACTTGATCAGATCACTTTTAAATCCACTTGCCCGTAGAAACATGATATACATTTCAAAATGTACAATGCTCATTGTCCTCTTAAACACTAATCCTTACGGGAACATATTGTCATATGTTGCTCATTAATCAGTCGCTTTTCTCGATGTTTCTGGATATTGCGAACACCCTACCATACCTAAATACTCCAACTAATTGATCAGCCCATCACTGTTTCATGAAACTCCAGGGAAAACATCAGTCGCACGGAATAGAAATGAGGGGGACGGCCGTAAATTGAACTGATAACACACCTCCTCGACGGAGGCCTTCTGGCCGGTAGAATATGTCTCAGTGTCAGACAAGCTTAATTGGCCATTAACTTAGGCTAGCAAGTTCACCGAGTTGAGAAGTGTTTCAAGTTTGAATTGTATCCCGGTGTAGTGTCAGTCCCATGACAAGGTTCGGAGCACGCTTAATTCGGCAAAGAGCATGTGAGTGAAGACGGAAATGAATTTATCTGAATTTAGGCTCATCGGTATCAGATGGGATGGCGATCTTATCTGCCTTCCCCTCCATTGAGGTTCTTATGTAGTATAGTAGACATACTAGCCTACTGAATGATCTGAGGCAAGGTATGTCCTTGGATCACATTACAGATTCTGGGATCCGATCCATTGGATGTGGATTCAGTACTCTTTGAGACCTTGGAACCACTTGGGTAAAAGTCCCTATATGCGCACGGTTCCTAAATGCGCATACGTTGCGCAAAAATCGCTCTATGTTGGAAATAACTCCTTATTGAACCAATATGAGTGCTAGGTTGCATTATCCGGTCCTATTGCTGCGTAGTGACATCTACGAATAAAATGCTCAATGCATTTTTGAATAGTTGTGATATATTTTCCGAAGCACTGCTAATTTTTAGGGTGCGAAAAACGTGTAGTGTAAAAATGAACGATCTAGTAAACATGTTGTATTTATATATGTATGTATGTATGTATGTATGTATGTATGTATGTATGTATGTATGTATGTATGTATGTGTGTATGTAGTATGTATGTATGTTTTTTATTACTTAATATTTCATTTTTTTCCTTAAGGGTGTTTTTTATTTTTATCTTTTTTTTAATCAATTGTTTAATCTTCTTATTATTGTTATTTATATTACCTTTTTTACATTATATTTAATTCTTTTTTTTTTTTATTTATATATATCTATTCTAGTTATTTTATTGTTTATTTTTCTTTTTGTTTTTTTTTTTTTTTTTTATCTTTTTTTTTATTTTTTTTTTTTTTATATTTTTTATCATTTTTTTTTTTGTTAATTTAATTTTTATGTATTTACTTGTTTTATGTATGTATGTTATGATAATGGAATTATGATGTAGGTGTATGTATGATGCAGTGTTATGTTATGCGTATGTATGTATGATGTATGATTAATGTAATGTTACATTCTCTGGCCTATGAAAGATCTGTTTGCTTATGGGTTGCGGCGGACTCCTAGCGAACTACCAAACAAGTTTGATGGGCCCTGTGTTTATCTGACGGACCAAACAGCTTATAACAACCGGTTTCATAAGTATTCACCGTCCCACTCTTCCGACCCAAACCAGCGCCTCGCCTCTTGCCACTCGTCCCGTTTTACGCCTTAAGAACCTCTGTTGTTGCCACAGCGCGACGATGATGAATAAGAGCCGCAAACTTTTAACCACTCGTGAGAAAATAGCAAGAGCCAAGCGCACGAACGACAAGAGAGAGAGATAGAAAAGAAACGGAAAAGAAGAAAGAGAAAGACGTATTCGAGACCGGATGAGAAAATAATGAATGATGTATGACCTGATACAGAGCAGGAGAAGAGAGCAGAAATAAGAAGTGAAGACGCATAAGATGAGTAAGTCCTGAAAAAGTGAGAGAGGTGAGAGAGTGAGAGTGAGAGTGAGAGAGTGAGAGAGTGAGAGAGTGAGAGGTGAGAAAGTGAGAGAGAGTGAGAGGAGTAGAGGTGAGAGAGTGAGATAGCGAGGAGAGCGAGAGAGAGCGAGGAGACGGATGAGAGACGAGGTGAAGCGAGGTTGAGTGATTGGATTGATTTGATTGATTGATTGTTTTGATTGACTTGATTGAGTGAGGAGTGAGTGAGTGAGTGATAAGTGAGTGAGTAAGTGAGTGAGAAGTGGAGTGAGTGAGTGAGTGAGGAGTTGAGAGAATAAGTGTGAGAGTGAGTGCAAAATAAGAGTGCAGGAGTGAGTGCGAGAAGTGCGAGGAGTGATTGAGGTAAGTTGGTGAGCGTAGTGCTAGTGTTGAGTGAGTGTGAGAGTGAGTGAGTGAGTGAGTTTGAGTGAGTGAGTTGAGTGATTGACGTGAGTAGTGAGTGAGTGAGTGAGTGAGTGAGTGAGTGAGTTGAGTGAGTGAGTGAGTGAGTGAGTGAGTGAGTGAGTTGCGAGAATAGTGCGAGAGTGAGTGCAAAATAAGATGCAGGAGTGGTGCGGAGAGTAAAGTGCGAGAGTGAGTTGAGTAAGTGGTGACGAGTGGAGTGGCGAGAGTGGAGTGAAGTTGTGGAGAGTGGTCAGTAAGTGAGTGAGTGAGTTGAGTCAGAGGTCGAGTGAAGACTGAGAGAGTGAGAGATAATAGAGATGAATGATAAAGGAGTGGAAAGCGTGAGAGAGCGCGAGAGGGCAGGAGAGTTAGAAAATAATGAAAAATCGCGACGCCAACAATGTCATAATTAGATGCGTAAATTGTGAATTAATAATTTGGCGTGGAATTCGTGAATGCCAGCTGACGCCTTTTGAACACACACCGAATGTTGGGGGTCCAAGCGATCTGTCGAGCACAGTAGATAATCGTGCTGGCTAGCCGGAGGCATGTGATTCTCAGAACCTCGCTGACGCTCGGCTCGGCTCCCCTCGCGGTCTCACGATCCCTGGTAGGTCAGACACTCAGGACTTCTCAAACTTGCCACAAAACGTGAGGGAGGGGCGGCGCGGGGCGGGGGGGAGGGGGCCTTGGTGGTGCTGGCCCCACGGCAGTGCACAGATACTTTCAAGAGGACTGGTACATTTACGTACACTATCAAATGCTGAGACGTAGCTTAAGTATCCTGAGTCACATTGAGTGAATGTTGGACCAGGGGTATGTCACGCCATGATTAGATGGCTGTTGCGGCGTTCGTCTGGTAAAAGTAAACTTTGAACTGTCTGATTGCTACAAATCTGCTCAAAATGGTGCCAAACTTGAAATTTGATCCCATCGGAGGTACTTATGTTATATTAGGAGCAGTGGTGCGGGCGGATATCATTGCTAGGTAATGTTGTTTCTGTTTGACATCGCCACTCCCACTAATCAAATATTTCAATTCGTTACCGTGCGGACGCAAGGTCTTCAGTGTGAACTATCGATACAATTGACTACTAGTTAGAGCCATTCTTATATAGTGTTCGTTGCATCGATGAAACATGGTCAATACATTTTATCTCACAGAGAAGGTACGATTAAATCAATTCCGATGCAAGGGAAATCATTACATGCACTCAAAGGGTGGAGACCGATCACGCTGCTATGTGTTTATTATTATAAAATAATTTATACAGCCATAGCAAACCGTTTAAGAAGTGTAAACGATACAATAACTGGTCCCTCCAAACTGGATATATATCAGGCAGATATATTGGAGAAAACACGAGATTATTATTCGACACAATAGCTTTCACTAAAACTAATATGCTTTCTAGAATGATCGTCATTGCTGATTTCGAAGCCGCCTTTGAGTCAGTAGCATGGCAGTTTTTAAGGTTGGTAATGTATTCATTATAGAATCATAACACGACTATTTCCAACAAATAAATTATTACATATTATGCAAGTGTTGGATACAGAAAAATGTTCCTTTTGTAATGGAGCAGTAGGCTCTAACACATTTATTATGCATTGACGGAAGGATTTTGACGAGGGGTTAGAATGGAAAGAGTTTTTTGGACTTTTCGGACTTTCGGAAAGAGTTTGTGTACAGTCTTACACAACTGACGAGGATGAAAGTCCGAAAAACTCTTTACATTTATTATGGTTTGTTCGAAAACGCAAATATTTATTGAAGAGATATTTCTCGCATTTCAAAAGAGAATTTAATACAGTAGTGGAAGTCAATGTCATCAGTTTTTTTCAGTGATGTTTCAAACTTAAGTGCTCTCATATTAACTCTTGGGAAGTATGTCATACACACAGCACTGTTAAATGGAATAATTCCTTCTTTGCCAGCAATTATAAATGTTTTGAAATCAGGGGCTCGAAAAGATTATCACGGTTAAAAAACTAGGCCAAAATTGGAGCAATTTGAAGAAAAGTGGGGAGACCTCGGCATAATTATTTGTTAATATATTAAATGATGCGTACTAAACGTAAAACAGCGACTCCCGCGTGCCGTCAGTTCCATAACTACTGTTTACTGATTACAGAATCCACTCCAACTAAGCACACGCACGAACACAGTCACACAAACAAGCCACGGAGGCTGTATCAGGATAGGACAGACCCCCGCCCATCCCCATCCCGGGCTAACCTGAGACCGGCCCTTAGCATTGTTTGCGGGGTCGGTTGGCTGGCCGGGGGTGCGGGACGCCGACCCAATTGGAGCTGGTCCGTCTCGCTAGTACGTAAAGCCGGCCGGTGCGGTTGCCAGGGGGCGCCGCTTTGCGGGGTGAGGTCCGCGGATAGACGCGAGGCGGCGCGGGGCGGGGGGGGGCACCATGAAGTATTGGGTGCGTGTGTTGGTGGATTTGGCATGCACTTTGTGTGAGGAGTGTGACAAATGTGTTGGTGAGCACCCATTGCCCGTTCGATGTTTGAGCAGTTGTGCTTATTGATTGTGACGATGACTGAATACACGTAATAACCATTAAAAAAAACTTTGGCCGGTCCGAAATTATCCACGGTTTCTATCAGCTTATTTCTTGGCAACTTCTCAGCTGATTAGGCTGAAAGTTTGCGCAGGAATATGTTCATTCTATAAAAAACGCATTACATTTTCGACATTATGCGCAATGGGATTAAGTAGCAGCTATACCGGCACCCGGCACATAACCCTGTCTTCAGGTGCGCAACATGCGGCCACGCCCTCCCGGCCTCGCGCTCGACCGACCCCGGCTGACCTCGGTCACGTGACCACCTACGGTCGGCGAAGGACGGCTAACGGAAGTGCTGTCCCTGGCATGCCATGTCTAACTCGAAGGAAAACCTCGGGAGCCTTTTTTAAGAAAGTATTGGATACGAGCTGGCAGGGAAAGGCAGCCTCCAAGGAAAACGCGGCCGGTAAGACAAGCATTGACTGAGGAACCATTTCAATGGTTGTCTTACCGGTACCATTCGAGATCTGGGAGTCACCTTGGACCAAAAACTTACATTTGAGGCTCATATAAATGTCACTGTTGCGAAGGCAAAGACGGGCATTTGGCTTACTTATTCGCACTCTCCAGTCAGCTTCCCAGCGTTGCAGCTTCAACAACGTCCTCTCTAGCCGGCCTTTATGCAAACGTTCGGCAATCTTAGAATGAACTGTTCGGTTATTTGGCTGGAGCAGCAAAAAACTTCTTGTTCGCGTTGAGAGGTTCAGCACAAGTTTTCAACCACCCGCCTGTCCGTCTCTCGAGTAAATCAGTGTGCTTGTGTTTATGATGTACGCCCGCTGCGTGCCAGCGTGTCGAAGTGATGTGAATGTTCTAACGGAAGCTTTTTTAGAGGTCTCATCTCATCCTCTTACTTACTCGACTGGTTTAGTGTGCATTACCATCCAGGAACACCCAGGGTTGCGGCGTTAACCCTGTTCGACGTCCCCCGCGGCCGTGTGGAAACTGTGCAGTCCAGCCTATTTGTGCGGGGACCCCGCTTGGTGAATGACTTTGTTGCTTCGAGTCTTCTGAGAGAGGTTTTTAACGATGCAATAGGAAGGCTTAAGAAGGATAAAGTGGGGTATACGCAGGGGCGTCGCCACGAAATTTTGAGTGGGGGGGACGGACACTGGTGAATTCAGCCGTCGGTTTTGGGGCAACTTTTTGGCAAAAAGGTATCCCATTTTTTTCCTCTCCGGATTTGGACCGGTAACTTTTTTGGTATTAAAGCTTAAAAAGCATTAACCCGCGCCCTGGTGGGCCTCCGAGACAACTTCGTCA
>VOPJ01005525.1:0-16200 GCA_014673585.1 Semibalanus balanoides
GGCCGTCATGTGTGCACAATCGAGACAAGCAATATGGAGTCAGAAAAAAATGTTTTGCCGATACATTGCTTTAGGGCAAGTTTGAGCAAGAGCATACATGATAATTAATTCACAGCATTCATTTAAGCTGCTTTTTAGAAATCCTCCCGAGGTGGCACTATCCCTTTAACTGACAAATTCTTCCATGTCCTTGCATGTGAAAGTCAGACTAAAACTTCGCAAGTCCGGGAATTCATCAGCTAAAATTGTATTACATATTCAAAATAAATGTCACGCTTGTGATTTAACAAATATTTAACAGCAAATAGCTGTAAAAAATGTTTAATATTTAACCCTATTCCCTACGGGGGGGGAGATTCTGCCCCTCCCGGTAGTTTTTCGTCCGCTGCTTCTGAACCGTTCCGTCCATCGTCTTGAAACTTTCGGACTTTTCCTAAATATGAATGACACGTGTTCTGTGAAAATTTTGAAAAATCGGCTGAGCAGAGGTGGCTCCAGGATCATGTTTTGGGAGGTCGTTACGAATGCGGGTGTGCGGCGCATACTGCCTTCGTAGTTTGCGGTGGAATAAAAGCGTCAGAAACTAAGTCAAATGCTTTACATTATACCATAATTGGACTATACATATTTGGGAGGCAGCAAAGGCGAACTCAGGTACAAAAATGGGAGGCGATATTCTCCAGTCAATGTTAGGCCGACTTCAAATAAGCAAGATGATAAAAGGCGTTCCGCACATGATGCCCCTCGCACGTTGTTTTCGATGAGGACTGAATCCGCCTATGCAACATTTGTTTACATTTAAAGCAATATTAACGCACAAAGCCACGATGTGACGTTCCCAACAGTCCCAAACACTAAATGAAAGCAATATTTATGAGTCCAAAAATCCCCACAATTCTTATTCCCTGAGATGACGGGCCTATGATTTTTCATTTGGTGTACTTGTCTGCGTTCACAACATTGAAAGGGCATGACAATTGGGAAGCTCAAAACAAGTTTCTTGCTTGAAAATCGGTTCGAATCACATGGCGCAGCAATGACCTTTCAAAAATAGTCCAAAATTTCGTATTTTTTGGCCGCCCTTGCGCCCATTTTTAACAAAAAAGCAATTTCGGGGGTCCAAGAAGAAATATTTAATGCACGACAAATCGATGGTGTTCGTCCAATTGAATCGTACGAGGGCGCAGAATCTGACCCTCCCCGCAGGGTTAACGTAAATTCCGGCGCGCCCAGCAGGGAATCAGGGGTTAACAGCTAACAGCGTTTTAAAAAAATACAAACGATGATAACTTGCTTGCATTTATTTCGACAACATCCCCAATCTGAAAGGTGTAGAACAGAATCTTAGAAAATCACCGACAGCACGAATAGAAATAAGTAAATGCAGATAACAGTACTAATTGATAACACATATAAATATCCTCAAACACACACGCATTCTTCGTTTGATGTTGAATGACGATGTCTGAAAACCAAACCATAGTAATATCTGGATCGATTTTCGTCCTGTCATGACGGTATATCCGGCTATTAGTGGCCATATCCGTAGCTGGGATAATGTTTGCTATATCCGTAGTGCTTGCTGTATCCGTATTTGGGTTTGTAGGAATAGTGTTTGCTGTAGCCGTAGTGCCGGCTGTAAGGCCGCCGTATTTGCGCGGATAGTAGTCGTGGTACAATAGCCGTAGTGGTCATCGTCGCCATAGTAACTGGCGGCAACCGCAGCCAGCAGACAAGCGAACAGAATCACCAGCTAAGAACAGTCACCAGAGAGACGTCAAGAACAGAGCAGATATAGCCATCAGAATCACCAGCTAAGAACAGAGAGAGAGACGTCAGTCGGCACATATAGCCATCAGAATCATCAGCTAAGGGCAGAGAGAGAGAGACGTCAGAGTCGGCACAGAACCATCACAATCACCAGCTGAGAACAGAAAGACGTCAAATTCGGCATATAACCTTTACGATTACCGAAAGACGTCAGAGTTTAAATATAACCCTCAAAATCACCATGGACAAAGACGGAAGAAATAATGACTTCAATGTATAGATGTACGTACAGGCACAGGCACACCTGCACTTGCTATATGGACTCGCGGAGCTGGGAACGCGGAGCTTCGGCCGAGCACTAAAACGAGAACTTTTAGCCGCTGCGGCTGAGAGAGCGACTGCCGTGTGACTGCTCTGTGCGTGCAAATGCACCGAATGTATTGTTGTGTGTCATATGATGTGTTTCATAGCGATTGTGAGTATCAGTATTCCCCTCCCTTGTGCTTCCCATTTTGACTAGGGACTTAATAGATATACTTTAGTGGACAACCCCATGACCGTGAATATACGAATATACGAATATATATTTGTAGATCTATGGACTTTTACAGTGGCACTAACGATTATTAAAGGAAACAGTTCACATTGAAAAAAGTGTCAAGAATCTCAGAAAAGATTGAAAGAAACTAGAAATGAATTATCATGTTACTAGAATGCCATAAAAATACATATTTACGCGAAAAAAGCAAATTATAATGTCAGTTATTTGGTTCAAACTCACATTTCTTCCTCAGAATAATGCAAAGTCAGCTGGCTTAGAAGCACGCAATATCATCAAAACGTCATCGATTTAGTGAGGGATCGTGTCGTATACAATATACATGGTGGTACTTGCCCAAGTAATTGTTGAAGATGCCGGAAAATACAACGCTTTTAAAACCATCACAGTACTTGCTTTAAGTAGGTACTCGTCACTATTATATTTCACTATGAAAGTGTAGTGTCCGCCACCGTCGCTCACTGCCGTGCTCTGTGGGTCCGTCTGGATTAATTATGTAGTCGCAAGGGTAATGCACGGTCTACACGTCCACTGGCGCACCGGACCCACCGGCCGGCTCCTATCACTCAGCGGGCGGCCAATCAAACAGCGCACGCGCGTATCTGGTACGAGATGGGGTTTCGGTGAGTGGGGACAGATAAACAAATTCGTACGGCAAGTCTGGAACGTGCAGTGCCGCCTGAACACTACACATTAGACTTACAGAATTGCTACTTCGATTTTTTTTTAAATATTTAAAACATCAAAATCACTATACATAACATTACCAGACAAAGCTTCATTTCTCAATAAAAATAATGAGGTTCTGAAACACATGGTCTTGTCCAGCACTTACACTTTCCCCAAGTCTTACGTCATCTGTGCGTCATAATCATACGTCAAATCAGCCAAAATCAGCCAATCAGCGATTGAAGTTATCGAATATTCCCGTCCCCGTCTTTTAGGACTGAATATTGATTAATTAAGGGGTTTCTTTGAAGATGTGAAAGCGTCACAAGTCATTTTTGAGTATGCGTCACAACATGGCTATCTCAACTCAAAACCTTTTGTTAAAGGTGAACTGTTACCTTTAAATATACTGTTAGATACACAAGGGTATTCAAGTATACTTATGACACCATGTTTGCAGTTTTGTCTGTTTAAGGTTACTAAAAAGACACCTAGCACACATGCAAGGGCTTGTTTGTAATACTCAGGCTGTTTTTGTATCTAATTAGTAAGTAAAACCAGCAATCAGTCGGGTGTATTTTAAATAAATCATTGCATGACGGAACGAAGTTAAAAACACATATACTGATTTTTGTATGTATGCACAGGCGTATATGAAACGATACATTTACGATTAAGCGCACGCAACACAAGCCTTAAGACATAAGGATGTTCTAAAGAAAACTAAACCAATGAACATTGTCGATCAAAAAGCCATACAAACCTTCAATGTTGTAGTTGCTGTAGTACTGACTGACCCCGCTGTGAGTGAACTGACGGGACGTTAACAACTGTCCACTTTTATATGAGCGGACATTGGCTTGTCCGGGGTTCCGCAGCACTGCCAAACACTAATTGGTGTGCAGTGGTTTGTTGCAGTCAGTTATGTTCCGGCATCGTGGAGTGACCCTCAAGGTTGCGCACTACAATGGCTACCTTGATTCGCTCTGCGGCTGATATGGGGTGCCTGTTTGAATTCTGTTGTGGGAGGCCTCTGGTGTGTATGTACCACTTGTCTACATCAGCATTAGTTCATGTATTTGATATCGATCACGTGCAGGACGCAGGGAACCGGGCAGCGCGGGCAGCGCCCCCCCCCCCCAACTTTTTTTCGACGGGGCGCGCCCCAACTTTTCTGAGAATCTATTTATTTTGTTTACAGTTTTTATATTAATAAAACGTTGAAAAGTAAAATCACATCAATAGTGGGAAGATAAAAAGTACTTTTTCATTATCAATGTTTGAAACTTATAGGTAAGAGGATCTAGTTATGATTGCTTCTATTCGAATTTGAGGCCGTGTTTAGCCATTTAAGCGATAGTTAAACTAAAATGTGTGAAAAATCCGAAAATTGGGTTATGATATTCCAGCACCGTAGGACGTTCAACACATTAGTTTTCCCAAACGATCAAACGGCCACATCCGAAACTTAAAGGACGTCAGCAATTTTTGAGTTTTACACTTCGTGATTAACAGTTTGCGATTGCAAATGACGATGGCTGATTTTTGCCTTCCTATGCATATTGTTTCTCTTTATTTTGTTTAAATATCTTTCACATACAAAAATTGTGTTCATTTGGAACATAAAAGCCAGTTGTATTTTAAGGTGTTAAAACTCAAAGTTTTTACCCCCCAAATCTGATTAAGGCTATTTTAACAAAACAAAAAAATCCCTTCCTTTTCACGTTTTCTGGCTGGCCACTCGACTTGAATAACTCGATTTAACGATTTCAATTGTCTTTGTTTTTCACGGAGGATTTCACGCCCGTAAATATTCACGACATTATACAAATGTGTTTCCATAAATCTGATTTGATAAGTCCTAAATCTGTAACCTAACCTAACCCATAACCAAATTTAAGGGGAGCTCTTTGATATGGGTGCCCCTTAAAAAATTAAAAGGGGCCACGTGGCCCGGTGTTCGCCCCCGTCCGCCGGGCCCTATGATTATGAGGATACGCAAAGATTAGCAGCCCAATTCCTTCTGGCATCATGTTATCATCGGCCATTTCCTAAGCATCCAGCGCTGCAAATTTGTGTTAGTGACCTCTGCAGGGTCAAGCAGAGGTCACCCGAGTGTCACCAACAAATGTTTTTCATTAAACTCTCGATTAAAATCCAGTTAAATAGTGAAAACCGCCCACCAATGTGTACAAATCAACAAAGCGGTATATGCGGAGACGTGTCTCGAACGAGGACACGTCCTCTCAATTTGCAACATTACCTATTTGGGTTACCACTAGACCTTGACCTTGAGGTCAAATTTCTAAGTTGACCTAACCCTGGTTCACGTGAATACGATTTGAAGCGCCTTTTTGAGTCGACCAAACACAGATGCCATCATAATTATTGCCTTATCTTGATTAGGTAAAAAGATACTAGCTGAAAAAAAAACTGATTTTGGCAAAAATAGCCTTTTACCTTTGATGGTCTCAGGAGCCTAACTTATAGGCCTTGGAATAAAATTGGAGGACACATTGGCGATTGCATTTTGCAAGAGCTTTCAATCGCTTTCCGTTTTGTTCCTAGAGCTATCATAGTTCGCGAGATATTTGGCGGCGATTCTGGAGCCAAAGCCCTGAAAGTTTGAAATCTGACCTTTGATGACCTCTTGGTTGACCTCAATACTTGACATTGTTAAGAAATGACCGCCAATAGTTTCAAATTACTTTTTGACGAGCTTCTGAATGGTGTTTCTTCCCCCACCGCCTCCCCCACGGCACGCGAAGGTGCGCCGGCACCGCACGGCGCGGGTTAAAAAGGAAATAGTTCCACCTTACAAACAACTGAGATACAGTTTTGTAGCCCGTGTTTGAAAAAAAACTCACTGGCAAGTTTTCTGGGCTGAAAGGCTCTCCAGCCGAATATATTTGACTTTTGTCGAAGGGAATGTGGGCCTCTACGGCTCTGAGGCAGAGACTGTTGTGAGCCTCCCGCACCTGGCAGAGGCTATACAGTAATCTTACGCGACTATACATTCAAATCTGATTGGCTGAGCCACGTTTGACGGAGAGTACGCATATACTTTTGATACAATTAATAATGTACGTCCTTCTGTCCTGAATCGGCGCGATGTATGGCTATTTTTGACATGAAAAGGAAGTTGTATTTCAAAATTATAGTCAAATCGTGTTTGAAAAAAAATCCAAGGTGAACTATTTTTTTTTAAACGCATGAGCAGTCCAAAAAATCGATACTTATGATCGTGTATCCGACCTTGTAAGTATAATTATCATTACTTGTATAATATTCAGGCTAGGACTCAAATGATGGCATGATCTTAATCAGATCAGTCATCGAGCTCACGTGAGGTCAAAACTGCTGTACCGGTCATTAGGCCGTTGGCTATACATGTTTATATATTTATTTGTTGCGTCTAGAGCGTGGAAAAAAGTTAAAAAAGGCGATATAGTTTCAAATAACTCAAAGTCATAAGCAAAACCGCAAATGCATTTTATATCCACGGTAGGTTTAAATGCCGTCAAAAAGTGGTCGATTTCGTCTTAGCGAAGGTCATAATTGTTCAGTCAGTATTTAATTGGTATCAACTTCAAATTTTGCAACGACGTCAAATCTTGTAAAGTTTCGTCATATGTTCGTTATCTGACATGTTTCTATGATATATTTATTCATTGTTTACATCTGACCATTCGAAAAATCATGGGAAAAATCGAAATTTTCGAATTTTTCAATCATAAATTTTCGAAAATCTGGTATGACGATTATGATACAGAGTTCCATTTCAGTCAAATTTAAGGTATCAAAATATCTGTAGTTGACGAGTTAGTGTTGTGTAAATAGGTAATACCTGCAACCAAAAGTGACTAGTATGTAGTTCAAATCGGGCAGAATTCTGAAGTGCGGCAGGATTTCCGGCTGAGTTGGCAGGCTAAAATTCTGCCCCCCAACTTGAACATACTTACTGCGTCCCTGATCACGTGTTGCCTGGTGGCTTTAGTACATAATGAAAACGTTTTTCCGTTGGATGTCAACTGAAGACAACGTCCACTTTTTATATCGTTTATTTGAATCCAGTACATCTAATTGATTCCAGTATATCTATAACACTGACATTTGTGCCACTGCCATGCAACACGCTTCAAGCAGCGCTCGTTAGACTAAGGCCGCCTTCACACCGGACGCGGACTACGGGTCCACATGCGGACTTCGCGTCTCCACGCGTAAACGCTGCAATGCCTATTTGATTTACAAGGTCTCTGCGATAACATGAGGTCACCAGTTTCAATATGGCTGATGGAATCGTATGCACTGAATTGATTGGTGCTTACGGCGAGAAAATCGGTCCAGCCCTTGCTGAGATTCCATGTTGCTGCCCAAACTGCGGTGTTCAATTTTGTGCAGGCAAACATTGGAAATCTCAGCAACGGCTTGGACCGATTTCTCGCCGTAAGCACC
Source organism: Semibalanus balanoides (assembly GCA_014673585.1). Taxonomy (NCBI): domain Eukaryota; kingdom Metazoa; phylum Arthropoda; class Thecostraca; order Balanomorpha; family Balanidae; genus Semibalanus; species Semibalanus balanoides. The sequence goes on from VOPJ01005525.1 coordinate 7,454, forward strand.
AATCAATTCAGTGCACACGATTTCATCAGTCGTACTGAAACTGGTGACCTCAGGTCATCGCGGTGACCTTGTAAATCAAATAGGCATTTCAGCGTTTACGCATGGTGACGCGGAGTCCGCATGCGAACGCGTAGTCCGCGTCCGATGTGAAGGCGGCTTAAAGATTTCTTGTTAAGATCGACAGCATAAAACCTCACATATACGGTTAAAAATATTGTGCAATGCCATGTATGGACAGTGACATATGAAACATTTATACGACTACCAAGACGCATAAATTCAATGGTGTTTGAAGACCTATTCAGAACTCTTCCGTGTCATCCCTGTACGTATAGTGACGCCCTTGAACACTAAAACCTCGGGCTCATTATGCCTAGTCGGGTTATACTAGACGACCAACCATTTCTGTCCGGCATATCATGCATGGATCATACCGGAAAAACAACAACACTTGAACCACAGAAACCAAACGCTTATTATGCAAAGCCATAATGACTGCGCAAATCCAGTCGCGCCCGATGTCAAAAGAGTACGCTAAAAACATAATCTAGCCTTCAGTTGTGTTTCCAGCGTTTCCCACCGAAATGACCCCTTCAGAGGACCCTATCTCGGACATCTGGAACTGTGCCAAACGACGATGATGTAGGTGAGGATGGTGGAGAAGATGCTGAGCAGGGTGGGAGCCGGCCGCAAGTCGGTAAGCAGACCGAGGTCACCCAGCAATGTCCAGGTCAACGAGCCACCAACTTCTGCAGCAGGGCCACCTCTGCGGTCAGCTGAGCCCGCAGCTGCCACTTCCAGCTGCAGCAGCAGGTCACGACTGGGCGGCCCCCAGCCGGGTCAGCACGAGCTGACACGTCTCGCACGGCCCGATTCAAGGGTCAACCACCACCCCGGGGATGTAGCGGATTGACCTGACGAAAAAAGCGACGTCCAAGGCAACTAGCTGGGTGAGGTGCAGCACCAGGACTATCTGCATGGTCACACCGTACAACATGACGGCGATCAGCTCAGCTGTCATGCTAGAAGTCAGGAGGAAGAACACCTTAGAGAGGCGCCTTTGGAGCTCTCCAATGCGCTGCAGGCTGGCAATGTTCGCCGGAAGACTACCGTCGGCCATGGCTTCAAGCTCGGTATTCACAGCACGAAAACCAGAGGCGAGTAAATGACTGGCGAACATGAACTTGATGGCAACCAGTTAGACGCAAATGACAGCGAAATCATGGAATAGGATGCCCATGAGCCGTTCGAGGCATGCAGTGGTGGTGACTACGCAATAAGCCAAGACCCGGCTGATTTCCGCCACAAGGTAAGTGACCACCAGACAAACTGCTAGCGCCCACACGCGCTCACCGGTGCGGTTTGGTTTCCTCCGCGCAGCTGCCAGTTCTGAAGTTTTCTCTACGTCCTGTAGCACATTGCTGACTCGCGACAGCAAAACTGGGTACTTCCGACGACCGTAGACAAGCGTTACGCTAAGGGTCAGCCAGATGGCTGCATTCGGTATTCCTAGAAAACCTGCGTTGTAAAATGCCTCGAAAAACCGATATCCTTGACTCCGCTGATGTCGATATATGCCAGAGCTCATCATTATGCCGTAGAAGTTGCTCCACGTTTGCAGGCCGAAGAGCGCCACAGCATAGAGAAGAGAGATCCAGCCGGGGCCGGACGAGAGTCCAGTGACGCGGAGAAGGACGATGAAGGCCCGGGACGCTGTCGTGAAGACGCTGCCTCGCTCAGTGGTCTCGCTGTTAGACTTGGCAGCCTCCACGTCCTCTTTTGGATCCAAAGAGACAGCATTCGTTCGCTTGCTGGCCCATTCCATGGTCAAATGGTCAACAATGGAAGAGAGAGGCTTGATAAAAAACTTTGAGGTCTGTTCAGCTTTTTACTTCTTATCTGACACAGGAGGCCCGATGTTTCTAAGCCAGTCGTAGAAATCTGCTCAGACAAAAACCCTGTGAGTGACTTGGAACTTTGATGAGAACCTCCTGAGATCCTCTAGTGACTACGCACCAACCAAGAATGTCACGACCTGCCTGTTATTAGATCAAGAAATATGACGAGCAAGACGGCATGTTATAAACAGACACACAATGGCTCGAAGGCTAGGAAAAATATCGACAGTGCACTGTAACATCCTGGTCGAAGGCATCCTGATAACATCCTGTTCCTGGACGTTTGCTGCCATCGTGCGGTTCGCACATTCCCTGTTGATCATGTTTGCATAGGTGATGGGGTGCCTTTATATTATCAATGCACTGTCCACGGCGGTTTGACGCCAAACGTTGTTGTTAATGGCATTGTGGTCGCTTTTGCGGACCTTCTCAAAGCATAGGCTGTTTGCCCAGCAATAGCGCTTTGCTGACTCGTTGGCATGCTGGATTGATGCTAAGAAGGTACTAGGTATTGATGCTAAGAAGGTACTACTGTGGGTAGACTTTTCTCATTATTTTGAAATTATTCGCCAAACAACCTGCAACTAGTCCATTGTCTTTGCATAGCCTTTTTGCCTTCGGTTTGTGAAGTGAAATTAATTGTGCAGCAGTGAGAATGTCCTCATTTGTATATGGAGTTCTGAAATGTAATGTGTTTCATCGTGTTTTGGCAATTCTTGGGGATTTAAATGATAAATCCTATAATAAATGGTCTGATGATCATTGGTCGTATCGTATGCTGATGTATTGCCTTCATTTTCCTGAATTATAACTAAACATGATATAGCATTTTCAATTTGATTGGAATTTACGACGACGCAAGCAAATGATAAAGTACGCACAAACCATGCCCATTTAGGTACCTCTGTTGACTGTTGTTGAATTAAGTCTTTTTGCAACAAGTACATTATTTCAAATCACGACGTCGCTACTTTGTGTATAGCCACTTACACCCTTCTTAATGCGAATCGGCGTCTGTTCAGCTCATTACGGCATATCCCAATTAAATCGACAGCAGACATGACTGTTTGACATATATGCATCTCACGTCGGCGTGAGTAATACACTCTCGTGGCAAAGGGCAATAAAAAAATTGACAGGCCACGGTGCACTGTCAATTTGTAATACCCTTTGCCGCGTGAGTGTATTTCGCCGATGTGGTATGCATATATGCCAAGCAGTATGTCTGCTGTCGCTTAAAATGTGAAATGCCCAATTAAGCGGAACAGACGCCGATTCGCATTAAGAAAAGGTGTAGTTCCAGGGCACCAGTGAATTATCGGTATTCGGTTCTCGTGGCATTTGCGAATTAGTTCCGGGGCGCTTGTGGATTCGTGACGGAAAGACAATCAGACTTGTTTCAAACATTTATATAGATTTAGCAATAATGTATTGTGCGGTTTCAATGAAAAATGCATTTTATATCAATACGTTTTATCTGATTAGAGACTTAAGACATAACCAGCCCAGTTTGACAGCAATGTGCTATTTTATTATTGCTTTGGTTCTTCCTTGCATGTCAGGACTTCATTGCTATAGTCCGAAACATATACATTATACACCACGTCACACGTGTCACGTGGGGACTACTCAAAACAATTGATGCCACTGAGCATTCCTAAAAACAACAACGAAGAAACTTCACTTACGAAATGACAGTTCCGCAGCTCTGCACGCATTGAGGTTGGCACAATACTGTTCCCATTCTCTGCATACAGCCATATCGGTCACGCCGAGCCCCGGGGTCGTGTCGATAGCTGCGGGGGGGGCGAGGGGTGTGTGTGTGTGTGGGGGGGGAGACGCGATCGGGCCACTGAGGCGCGGTGTATCCTAATGCTGGCGGGGCAAGCCGAGAGGATTTAGGTACATTCCTTTCACCCACTGAACCTGCCCTCAGCAGTCCGTTGACTAGCACCATCCCATGTCTCAGCGGTGCCCACACTCTGTTAGCGGCAACCAGCCCTGGCGGACCTCGGTGGCCGGCTTCGTGTTGTGTGGTGTGTGTTTCACTGTATGAATGTGATGATTGTGTGTGTGTGTGTGTGTTGGTGATGCATTTGTGTTTATGTTTGTGTATGTGTGTGTGTTGATGTACTTATTGATTTAAGAGCAGACGGCTTCCGTAATTGGGTTATTGTACCTGTGGAATGCTTTTACGAAATAAACAATAAACAATAAACAAACATGCCGCGTAACTGTTAGGAGATGGATTGAGATCGTGAGGTTGCCTATATTGTCAGAACACCAGTTAGAATAGGTATGTTTCTGCACTGGAACTTAAGTGGTATTTATTAACCAACTACCATCGAGTCTTATTAACTTAATTCACGTTTTTTTCTTTTATATCTGCATCAATCGAAGTTTTCTTTCCTTTGCTGATTCGTGTATGTCGTTTTATACATACACAATGACAACTATCTGCCCCCCCCCCCAGTGACCCGATTTCAGCTCGACTGGGGGGTGGGCTGGCTTCTTCACTGGGGGGCTGCAGCCCCCCAGTTAACATGCAAGAGGAGGCACTGGGAGAAGGGGGCTTAAAAAGCCGCCCACCCCCACCCCACCCCCTAGTGACTCGCAGGTTAACAACTGCTTCAGTTGGTCATGATAAATATTGTTTTTGTATGTCCCATTTGTAATAACCACCTGCAGAACTTATTAAAACGAAATGCGTCTGTTCAGTGGTCAGCCATACATTAAAGGGAGTGTGCCTACTCTTTTGAAATGTCAAATGGTAAGAACGGTACGGTAAGAACTTCTTACGGTGAGAAGCTATTGGTTTGTTCATTGGTTACGATAAAATTTACGTCTGGAGGCCCTAAGTTGAATTTTTACTTATATTCTGTATTGCATTTGTTTTGTTTCAAAACTCATAAACTATCGCCACTATAAACAGAGTAACGAAGATGTTACTTATAATGGCGCACCAAAGACAATCAACAAACCCATACAAACAATGTATGGGTTTCAGATAATTATCGTAGTGCTTGTGCGCATTTTTTTTTTTTTTTTTGCAATCGACCTTCTCCTTGAATGTACCAAAGTGAAAAGTTGTACATTGGCATTCGGGCACAGCCCTTCTTCAGCTGTATTAAAACCGAAATTTCGGTTTTAATACATCTGAAGAAGGGCTGTGCCCGAAATGCGAAACATTTGTATTTTTACTTTGGTAGATTCAAGGAGAAGGTCGATTGAAAAAACCTTAAAAAATGTATGGGTTTGTTTATAGTTTTCGAGGCTCTATTCGGCAGCTGCTATCAGTGCTCACGAGTTGTTTTCTATTGGCACAGGCTACAATATATGCTAGTTGCAATTTAAATAATTAATTGTCGTCTTGGGCCACTAAAAGGCCCAACGGCAGCTCCTCCATCTCAGAAGTTCCCTAACCAACTGTGTAACGTGAAACATGTGTCAATGCTCTGAGCATTCAAGGTCAATAGACAACGACGGTCGGGTTGGCGTCCGGCGATCATATTTCGTCAGAGACGGTGGTCGAAGTCTGTCTGCGTCTAGAGCGCTGAAAACGGGAGATGGCGCGGCGGAAAAAAGGGTTATCTATTTAATATTTGTAGTATGTCCAATGACAAAAAAGGTTACTTGCCAATAGCTTAGGGTTGTATGTTCATGTGCAAAGTGGAAAATCAGCAGCCATTAGTAAGTCTTGTGAGTGGTAGACCGTGAATTTTTAGGTGGGCACTATAGTGCCCAACCGGCAGAAACGATATCAAATAATCAACAGCATTGTCAAACTGTATCATAATTATGGATATTTGTATTGCTAATCGCAATAATTATGGAGCTTTGCAGATCAAATGCTGTCACCAAAAAGAATATCCTGGATGAGGAAGACGATTTTGATCAGGCTGAAGAAGAGTTATGTCCTCCAGAGGAGAAGGCGGATGCTTAGTCGGCCAGTTGATGATGATAATGAATGAGATTTTAGGGCGCCGGAACTGTCAGGTTATGCGGCCATTCTGATGACAGTGATGAGCTAACTGTGCTGTTCGATCACTTCCCAAGATGGCGTTTGGTGTTTTAATCGGAGGCGACTCTCCGGCGCAGCGCAGACTCTAAATAAGAGGATGTTGCTGATGATGCTGAAGGTGTTAAAGAACAATACATAAAAGCTAGTGGCTTTGGAGATACCAAGCGGAAAAACAGCAGTGCACAGCACCACTGTTCTTGGCAAAGCTAATCGGGCATCAATTACACACATTGTGTAAAATGATTGACCTCGGGTCATCTCAGGTCACGTCACCAGGCCAGGTCATGTGACCTGGCCTAGTGTTCGCGCTCCAAAAATTTCGCAGTCGTACCACAGCCACAGTGTTTTGTCAATCGTTTTCAAACGTACAGGATATATCGGTGATCTAGGGTCGGGTCAATCTCGTGACCTCCATATTATAAGATAACGAGAAAATATTAAAATGATTCTTTTTCTGCAGATACGCATGGTATCAGCCCAATTCCCTCTAGATTAAATAATCATAGGCCATTATTGATGACTCAGGCGCAATTTTCGTTCAGTGCCTTACAGGGTCACCAGAGGTCATGTGAGGTCATGAACACTTAATTATCAATAACTCTCGACAGAATGAAGATAAAGAAGTGAAACCAGCACCGAAGTGTTTGTCTCGTCGAGATATGTCTCCCAATATGCCACATGGCCTACTTGGCTCACAACTTGACCTTGACCTGAGGTAAAAAACTGTAAAAATAGTCAAATTGCTCTGAGTGTCCCCAGTGGTAGCGACACATAAGTAAATTGTAAGCTATACTAAGCTACATTAGGCCATTCATTAACTATGAAATCTGGTTGTGCCACACTGATCCTGCAGATGTATGTTTCTCGCAATTGTTCACTACTTTCATATCATTCTGAATGCATCCAACTAAGTGTTCAGACGGAAATAAAAGTGAGAACGTATTTTATATATCTTAGCATGCCTCCATAGCACATCTCCGTTCATACAAAAAGGGATCCCAACACCGGAAAGAGCTCATCCTATCCCTTCCCCATCTTCCGGTCGGGGCGGTTGGTTTTACGCCAGCATCGCGATAAACAAACAAACAAACATCGCGATCGCCTCGCGATCACCGCGCACCAACGCGCTAAACTGAGTGGCCGCGTATCGCAACAGGTCGGCCAATCAGCGCGGTCTGCGGATCGATGTCAACGCGACGAGCTGTCGAGACCACCTCGTCCGCCGGGCCGAGTCTCGGCACCGCTGTCATGACAACTGCCGCCCCCGGCCGGCCGAGCCGAGCGCCACTCGCGTCCGCCGCCGACGAGCCTCGGTCTGCCGGCAGTGTTGGGATCGCGATCGTCGACTGCCGAGCTGACCAGCTCAGAGAGTCACCGTAGTCTGATCAGCGTGTGGGTGCTGAGAGGCGATCGTTGATCGTCTGGATCGTCCGAGACACGATCGTCAGTCGTCTGAATCGTCTGAGCGACGATCGTCGGATCAGCGCGGGGTAGTGCTGAGAGACGATCGTTGGTCGTTTGAATCGTCTGAGACACAATCGTCAGTCGTCTGAATCGTCTGATCAGCGCGGGGTGGTGCTGAGAGACGATCGTTGGTCGTTTGAATCGTCTGAGAGACAGTCGTAGTCTGATTGGTGCTGGGAGGCGACTGCCGTCTGATCCGGGCCCGCTCGTCTCTGGGCGGTGTGGCGTGCGAGGTTGATGGAAATCGTGAGGAAGATCGAGTCAGGGTGGCTCGTTGGCGCCAGCGGCTGAGGCCTTCGACGGGAGGCGTACGCGTACAGTTGGGATTCCGCTGCAACTCACGGTGAGTTGGGTGAGTTGAGTTGGGTGTCGTGATGGAAATGTCCGGTGCTGTATTGTGTGGTTTGCAATCAAATGACCACCTAATAGAAGACCTCGTAAAATGTGCCTCGTAAAATGTTCAATTTTTCGTGTCCCCTGATCTGTCCCAGATGGTCTTGTTCTTTCTCCCATTACCAAACTATGCATGGGAAGCATTGGGATGAACTCTTTTGGTGTAGGTATCTCAATTTGTATTTGTTAGCGGATATTCCGTTGGCAGAAATGTCTGAAACGAGAGAAAGACATTTATTGTATATGATTCTCTTCAGTATGCGCTATTGAAGTGCCCACTGCCCAGACAAAGGATTTCACTTTTTTGTCAACACAATCAGCTAAAAGAGATGAATACTAGGGTGGTCCGGTTTACGTTTTTATAATAATATATCATATCGCATTTTGGCATCTACTGTATGTGATGCATTTTGGGACGCTGATCACGATTACAACATAACAATTTTAGTAAATTTGAAAACACAACGATGGCGGACTTGACTTAAAGAATTTTGCACTGAGTTCCGACTTTCTGCCACAATTTTGATATTGTGTTGATCCATTTTTGTGTTACTCTTTAAGTGCTTCTTGCCATTACCCTCTTTGTAATCAAAATATGATAGCTATTCGCCCATGATTTTAGCAAAATGGTGCCGCTTGTGAGCAACACCATCTATTGAGCGATTCGGTAAACAACTCAAACGTCTGTTCTACTAGGTATTGGTGATTGTTTTTTAGGTTTTTGAGCTAAAATAATGACAATTGGTGACATGGTAAAAAATGTTTTATCCATCTAGGTATGACACATTGCAGCATGTACCTAAATGAGCTATTAGGCTCAGGAGAGGTCAAAATGTGCAGAAATCGCGTTGGTGAAAATCTTTAAGTCCAGACCGCCATCCCAATTTGCGAATTTCTAAATTTGTATGTTTTCATTGCGATTAGCGCCCCAAAATGCATAAGATAATGGATGAGATTTAACATAATAAGAA
>VOPJ01005526.1:0-16186 GCA_014673585.1 Semibalanus balanoides
ATCGGCGCGATGCATGGCTATTTTTGACATTATGAAAAGAAATTGTATTTCAAAATATAGTCAAATCGTGTTTGAAAAAAAATCCAAGGTGAACTATTTCCTTTAAACGGCACTTCTCGGAGTGCCGTTTTTTTGCACTTTTTTAATTGTCAAAGTCAAACCATGATAGATATCAAGTAGAAATTTGATGTTTTCGGCGAATGCTAGTGCATCACCTGGATCACATTTCGATATGCTTTTGAATCTGCAAAATTATTTCTGAACACCTGTCATGCACTGTGCAATGGTGCCGGCGGCTGAGCCCCCAAAAACCTTAGGTCAATTGGTGGCCTTTAGAGGTCAGATCGATGTGCGAAACGTAAGACCGAGTGTGTGCGATCATTTTAGCGTTGGATTTGGTCCCGTAGCTCTTCTGAATAAGCCACAATGTGCTGTTCAAAATTTGATTTCTTGACCTTGCTTGACCTCTGGAGGTGAAACTGCTAGGATTGACACCGAATGCTGCTAGGTGTGGAATACTAGAGTCCTGGCAGATATGCTGTGCAAAGTTCAGCTCGATCGAAGGTGACTCGAACCTGGGCCGAACCTGCATTTCTATGAGTGTCGTTTGTTTGCGCTTTTTTAACTCTCAAGGTCGAACGGTAACAGCTATCAAGTAGGTGTTTTCGGTGAATGTTACTGCATCACTCGGGTCACATTTCGCTTCGCTTTTAAATTTGTGAAATTATTTATGTACACCAGTTATGCGCTGTGCAGTGGTACCGGCGGCTGAGCCCCCAAATGACCTTAGGTCAAATGGTGACCTTTAGAGGTCAGATCAATGTTGGAAACGTAAGACCGATTGTGTGCGAGTATTTTAGGGTTGGATTCATTCCTTTAGCTCTACTGGGTAGGCCACAATGTGCTGTGCAAATTTAAACTTGTGACCTTGCTTGACCTCTGGAGTTCAAACCGCTGGGAGTGACACCGAATGCTGCTAGGTGTGGACTAGTATGGATTTCAGACCGCGTGAGACCCCGTTTTTTGTCGATAATTTGCTAAGGAATGGTCCAATTCGAATCAAATTTTTGCACAGTCTATTTCAGCCCACGCGCCAATTTCTGTCCGAGTCTGTTCTGAGTCTGTTAACAAAAAATCAAAACTTATGGTACTTGTCATTGACTCGTAACGTTAAAATCTGCTCATTAAACCAAATCCCAGTGACCAACAGTAGGTAGAGGCTACAGTGACGTAGGCTGTGAGTTGTGACCTCAACAGCACGTGACTACCGATGATGGTCACGATAAGACAGCGCATGCTTTTGAGGTCACAACCTACGTCACGGTAACCTCCACTGTGGGAATGGGTCTACCAGCAGATCTTAACGTTACGAGTCAATGACAAGAACCATAAGTTTGGATGTTTTGTTAACCGACTATACGGACAGAAATCGGCGCTTGGGCTGAAATAGACTGTGCGAAAATTTGATTCGGATTCGGCCATTTCATAACAAATTATCGACAAAAAAACGAGGTCTTACGCAGTCTGAAATCCATAGTAGTAGAGCCCTTGTGGATATTCACTGCAAATTTTAGATCGATCGGAGGTGTTCCGAACCTGGGCTGTCTTGATGGACATCCTAAATAGTAAATAATGACAATCAGGGTTGCGCTCGCAACTCGGCTCATATTTTAGACTGTCTCGACTCTGACTCATTTTGGAAGTGACACGACTCTGAGTCAAGTTGAGTAAGTTTTAAGTCAATTTTACTTACCGACTCTGAGTCAAGCACAATTATGCAGTGACAATCCAATTATTTTCAGTCTCATGAGACAAAAGAAAATGAACACCCGCGCAGGGTGTCGACACTTCTAAGCCGTGAGATGCCCCCCCCCCTACACACACATTTCGAAGTGCATCGCTACTCGACGCTGAATTCGAATCTGAATCCGTCGCTAACTTCATGGGCATGCGAGGGGGATCACGATTGAGGGCACCTCTCCTGGGCGTCTGGACACGTAAGGCGCCAATCTCGAGTGCAGGTGGCACCCCTCGAATCGTTTAGATCGGAGATAACGACCCCAAACTCTGCCTACCATGAAGAAAAGTTGTCCGATCAGCCCGAGGTGCTCACCATTCACCAACTCAACCAAGACAAAGTTGGGAGGTCGCAACCTCCCTCGACCCCTCCGCCCAGCCCAACTCGAAAACGCACCGAAAGCGCAATTTTAAAGATATTTTTTTTCTCCTTCATTGATAGTCGTACCAATAATGCATTTTTATGCTGGGATTATATTTGGGTGTCTCCATTATTTCTCAATTAAAACTTTAAGCTTGCAGAAAAGGTCTCCCAAAAAGTTGCTCCGGCCACGCCGCGAACACTTTGAAGATGCCCCGGCCGCGGCCGAGGATCCCCTATATCCCCTATCCACCCATGATAATCACTACGATGTATGCGTGAACGGCGAGAAATGAGGCAGTCGAACAAAAGCATCAGGGAAAGCGAGAGAAATGACGAAGTATACATGAAAGCTAGTGCATGCATTTCTAACGGGTGTCAGAAATAAACAACTGATGAAGCAGAAAACCGTTCCATGTGGTTCAACAGGGTGGTGTTTTTCACATCGTTCCTTCTCCCTCAACAGCCTGCTGGTTCACAAAAGCGCACATCCAAATGAACAGCATATATTTTGGAAAACTACACGAGCCACACTACACAGTGAACACAGACTGACGAACGGTTGATGACGGCTGCCGCCGGGAACTCCGGCCCAGCCCGGTACATACACACGGCTATGTACATTGTACAGCCTGGCGTGACACGCCGCTGAACGTAACGACACTGCCCGTGCGTGGACCACGGGCTCTGGAAACGAACGACACAGTCCGGCGAACCGGCCTACACCGCGTCCCTCCTCACGACCCAGCCTGGCCCGGCGCGGAGCAGGAACGAACGACCGACAGCGACGCGCGAGCGGCCACAGAACACACACACACAACACACAACAGTCTGTCGGGGCGCAGCCCGGCACGGAATCTGCCGCCCTCCTCTGCCGGCGGCCGGCGGGCGCTGAAAGACTGCCTATCGCCGCCGGCCGCGCCCGGACACTCTTTGTACGCCGCCCCGGAGTGCGCGGCGCCGCGCGCGAGATCACAGGCGGGCGGGCACCGCGCGCCAGATCACGGTCGGGCGGGCGCCGCGCGCGAGATCACGGTCGGGCGGGCGCCGGCCGGCGGCTTCCTATCCCCGAGATAACCACTAGCTTGCCCCGGCCGGCGGCGAGGTGGCCGCGCCACTACTCAGTAGCAGACACGACACCGCGTCCTTCATCGCGTGGTAGATGATGTTCTTGATCTGCCGCTTGTCGTCGTGGCCGGCCGTTTGACTGCCGTCTGAGGCGGCAGCGGCGGCGGCGGCGGCGGCAGCGCGCAGTTGCTGCGTCAGCTCGAAGCTGACGCCGACGTTCTCGGGCGAGACGAACTCGACGGTGGCGCTGACGCAGGAGCGCAGCTGTCTGACCTGATGCGGCGCCCCGGCCGGCACGAACACGGCGTCGCCCTGGCACTGGAGCACCGCGTAGCCCGAGACGCCGTACTCGGCCTGCAGCCGGCGGCGCAGCGGGCCGTCCAGGTACCAGCTGGACTCGAGCAGAGGGTCGTGCTCCGGGTCGGCCTCCTCGCCGCGCTCCACCGACACCTGCCGCGGGGGGAGACGTGGGAGGTCAGATACAGCCGCTCACAGGGCGCAGTCGACCCGAGCATGAGACACAGTACGCCAAACAGCCTCGATAACTCAGCAAACAAACCCATTTATCCAAGCTCATAATACCAGTAGGTAGCCTGGGAATGAGACAGCACGAGTACATATAAGTGACGAAGCTTGGGGCGCTTGGGTGGAGGATTCGCATAGAACACATTACGGGTGGGTCAATCGTCACATAGCGCGCAGCGGATACAGCTAGTCGGGCAAACAGGGCAGTGGGACAGAAACGGTGATGGTGATGATGATTGGGGCTTAAGGGCGTCGCAACAAAATGGGACAGCAACGGCTCCAGCGTCAAAGGTATTCACTGCTGACGACATACGTGACGTGCAACGCTTACAAAGTACATACAGATTATCATCTGCCATTCCGTCAATGGCGTGTCGCGCGTGTGCGGTCAAAAGCAATGTAAACGCAACAATGACACGTGCCGGACCGTAACCTTTAATAATGTAACCGAGACGAATACCTCACACTACGCCCCCGAGCAAGCGGCGACATATAGGCTCGCCCATTACCCGCCCTCTGTCGCTTATGTGACCTATCCCCCATACTCACCATCAGGCCGCAAGGTAACGATCCGTGACACCCACCCACTTAGCATTCTGTCCGCTGTCTCTGCCGACCGGGCCCGTCACCATTCCTGGCCACACCGCCTCCGACATGTCAGCGTCCCGCCTCCGACATGTCAGCGTCCCGCCTCCGACATGTCAGCGTCACCATCCAGACTTCAGACGGAGCCAGGTCGGCGACCAGTGTCTGACGCCATCTCACCCATGGAACTAGTATTCCCAGCAGGAACGACTGCTGGCAACACGGCTGCATAATGCACTGCTCTTGTGATTCGCCGGTCCAGTTATAATGCAGGCATCACCGACACCGCGCCGCGCCGTGACCGACTCCGCGACGTCTCCGAGGACGCGACCCGCATCGGAAAACGCCACGACACGGACAAAGCCGGCCCACGGTCAGATGACACCGATTTTACTGCCGACAATATTATGAAGCAACAGCAATGTTACCTCGCGTTAGTTTCTGCGACGACGGTGATTCTCCATAAAACCCGCCACTGTGTAACTGAAGCTCACTCTCTCCGGAACGTAAGGGCCAGGTTCATTTGGAATCAGTCGTTTTTTCCCGAAATTGAGAGGGATGCCCGCCGTTGCGCTGGAGCTCTGAGATACAATGGGACGCGGGCCCGGAGCCGGCGGACGGCGGCGGCGGCGGGGCAGGTTATCACCGGACCAGCCGTCGCCCGCCCTCGGTAGCCGCCGTCTCATCAGCTCGAGTACGGCGCAGACAGATGAAGGAGACAGGCTGAGAGGGAAATCCGAGACGGATGAAGGAGCCAGGCTGAGAGGGAAATACGACATTCGCAGTCGAAAAGCGGCGACACCGTCCGCTTCATATATCCGGAGCAGTATGTCACGGCGTCAGCTGTCGTCGGCCCTTCACGAGAGAGGGCGACATCGGCAGACAAAGACCGGAATAGCCAGGCGAAAAGTAAAACCTTCTGCTTCAAAATCCGTATGGATAAACTTAAAACTCACTGCCATCGGATATCGCAGATGAAATATCCGTATCGTCATCAAGTTATACACAAAACTTCAATCAGCTGCCTGAAGCTGCTGAGCATGAGCTGGGCCGTTTACGGAATACTGTCCGTGCGATTTGTCCACCTGAGCGGGTGCGTGCCGACCTCGGTGGGAGCGCAGAGCGAGGCGGGGGCATGATCGGACAGAGCACGTCGCCTGCCGAGACAAACTGCCGGCAGCCACACACGGAACAACCTCCCGGCAGTGCACCGTTTCCGAACTGGAGGAGCGTGGGCCGTGGGCTGACGGCGCACACACGAAGCCTCTCGGCAGTGACACTGCTTCCCGAACTGGAGGGAGCGTGGGTCATCGGCGGCGGCGGCGGCGCGGGGCCGGTAACGCTCTCCGTGAAACGGTAGACCCGGCAGACACAGCACACTTAGGCTCACAGCTGATCGCCGAGTCGGACCACCGCCCACTTCATGCAAATTGTCTATTTGCCTCGTCCGGTGGCAGGCCCACGGGGGACCATGCTCGTAACAGGCCGGCCGTTCAGGCCGTATGTTCATCGTTAGCAGGCCGTATGTTCATCGGCAGTTGAGTCAAATGTCCAATCTATATGCGGTTTCATGCTCTCGCGACCACGGCGGAGAGAGAGCAGCGGGTAAATTGAAATAGACCAGCTGTGTCCCAGGAGGAAGACACTATCGTTTGCCGTTTCAAAGCAACTACCACTCGAAGAAACTGCTCTGCTGCTTGCCCAAACAATTCTGCTCGCATGAACTATGGACCTACGGAATTGCGCAGATTGTTGATGTTTAAGGGCGCCACATTTACGCGGTTATACATGCTGCTCACTGTCTATAACTATGAATTCATGAGCAGTCCACTACCAGCAATTAACTGTAAAATCAATGATCAAGTTACCATCTTGGTTGTGCAGTGGTGTGGACTGTGGAGTCGCGTTAGCACACGCTGATACCACCCCCACACCGCCTATCCCCAGAGCAGCTGACTAACCCAACCAGCCGGCTTCGGTCTGGTGTAGACGGGAGCAGGCTCGAGCCAGCGCGCCTCCAGCGTTCGGCTCTAGCTCGGTCAGACAGCTCATTATCGCTGATCCTCGCTAATCAGCTAACTCACCTTACGGAAGCCACATGGTCCGCACAGCCTGTGCGCACGGAGCCCCAACACGTCTCTACATCCCCAGCTCAGCCACCGTCGCCGGCGTCAGCTCACCTTATTGAGCAGATCGCGGATCTTGTCTGCATCAGCGGCGTGGTAGATGTGCCACATCGCCCCGGCCCGCTCCTCCTTCACCCTCCGTTTGGTGAGCGGGTCACAGCCAGCCTCCTCCACGGCGCGCTGCACCTCAGGCTCGTCCTCGCCCGAGGCCTCGGCGCCGGCCACGTGCGCCAGGATGTTCACCGCGTCCGACACGTCCTGGTGCAGGCTGGCGGCGACCGGGCCCGACGCGCTGCCGTACGCCGCGTGCAGCCGCGGCCCGAGGTCGGGCCGCACGAAGCAGTCGGGCAGGCAGCCGGCCAGGTTGAGCCGGCCGTCGCGGCGGGTGTACTCGGTCACCGGCAGCGCCGTCATCAGGTCGTTGTAGCGCGCCGGCATCACGTCGGCGAAGTCCTCTCCGGGCGGCCACTCGCGCAGTTTGAGCACGCGCGGCTGGCCGGCGTCGTCGCGCGACCGCTGCGCAGCGTCCACAAAGCCGTCCCAGAAGTGGCGCTGCGGCTGGGCGGCCAGCGGCGCGCCGCTCGCACAGTCCACCGTCTCCGTCTGCTCCTCGCCAAAGTCGCGCGTGAACGAGTCGGGCGACCAGAACGTGGCGTCGAGCCGGGCGCCGACGCCCGAGCAGAGCACCGGCTGGCCGCGGCGCCATTGGTCGCGGAACAGGCGGACGGCGCCGGCGGCGGAGGGCTCTGTCAGCCGCAGCAGCCGGCCGTCACACAGCCAGCCGTGTCGCACGTCCGGGTACTGTCGCTGAGACTCACTGGGCGTCATCACACGCGCCGGCAGCCGCGTCGGCCGCAGCCGCGCGGCCGCCTCCCGCCGCACAAAGTACTTGAGCTCGGGCTGGTCGGGCGAGCCGGGCTGGCCGCTCTGACTCGAGGCCTTCTCGAACGCCTCGTCCGGCGCGGCGGGGGCGGCGACGGCGCCCGTCTTCGGGCGGTCCTGAGAACGGAGACAGCGGACACGGCCGTCAGAACGCGGCCAGCACAATACGCAGTCAACACAGTAAATCACCCGGGGCCGCGCAAAGTTAGTGACGCGAGCCTGCGGCGCCGGCAGCCAAGTTAGTGCGGCCTAGCGCGGCTTAGCGCGCCGCCAAGTAGCGCGCCGAGTTGGTCTCAGACCCAGTTACGACCCTGCTGCAGGTGCGAGCCGGGTGTGAAACGGTCAAAACAACGCGGTCTGTCTGCCGGCCAGCCGGGCCAAGGGCAGAGAACACTCTTGGAACGAACACTCGAGCGGCCAGTTCTGACCACGAACTCAACCATTCTGACCACGAACACGAGCCAACGCTATACCACTTGCCAACGAAAGAGCAATTCGTACAAACTAAGCGCACAAATGGGGCAACGGAAATGGGCATTGCACATATGGACTGAATGAAGAAGTGCGGCAGCCGGGAGGTAAGCTGATTCACTCGCGTCCGTCTGTTACAAGCTCCATCCAGATCCACCCATCTGGTCAGCAGCCTGCTCTGACTAGACACTCATCTGTCCGTACCTTTTTGGTCGGTGGTTTCTCCTGCAGCTGACCGCCCTCGGTGTTGCGCATCAGCAGGTTGCGCAGTGTGGACAGATCGTCCTCCTTGTCGCCCTCCGTCTCACTCTCACTGTTGGAGACCTGCCGGGCGGACCGCCGGGGCGTCAGACAGATATACACACACACACACGGGCGCGGAGCGGTACCATTTGTCAGGAGAACGCGCCGCGCCATAACAGAGCGGTGTCATCAGCCGCCTGACAGGCCTCTTAAGGCGCCGTGTAGCGCGCCGCGGCCGACACCGGCGGGGGCGGGGCGGCGGCAGACAAACGGGACAGGGCCGCTGTCGCCGCTGTCGGATAAATGGCCCGGAGACGCCGACAGTCTAGAGGGTCACGTCAACAGTCATAAAACATCCAATTTCGGGAGCACAGCGCCACCGCGTCAGTGGTTAGGCCTTGGAAATGGGAAACTTCGAACACAACAGCCGTTTATAACAGATCTAATGTGATACATTTTCGGGTAGTTCGGGGCAACTTGTCTAGAATGGCGTGAAATAAAAGCAAGAAGTGAACGAACCACAATACAAAGTAATTGTGCGTGAACATCGTACAACATGCGTTAAATACTTAGCGAAGAGACGACTCAAGAGGCACGTTCTTACCTAAGCATTTCACGAGCTCAAACCTGACCATATCAGCTACTCACGTCTGAGTTTTTCCTGGAGTCGTAGAGCGCCACGTCTGCCAGTAGGGTGAGCGGCGAGCCCTGCTTATCACCCTGCTCGCCACCGTCATAGTCCTCCATCTTGTGTCGCGCGCCGTTCGACAGCTCACCGACCGCCGTCTCGGGCTGCTCGAGTCGGCGGGCCGCCTCGCACTGGCAGGCGAGCGCCATGCCGGCGCGGCGGCGCGCCTCGTGCACCCGTCCGCCCAGGTAGGAGAGCGCGTCGCCCGTCACAATCTGCGTCAACATCAGCCGCTGCTGATCGTGCGGCTGCCGACTGCTGCACAGCATCCACTGGAACCGGTCGCGGTCGCGGCCCGGCTCGCTGCCGGCGCGCGCCGTGCTCTCCTGTCGGCCGCGGTAGCAGTCCATACACACGGCGAACCCGCACTTGGAGCACACCCAGTGCACGTTGAACAGGGTCGTCTCGCACACGTCGCACATCTCGCGG
Organism: Semibalanus balanoides; assembly: GCA_014673585.1. Classification (NCBI taxonomy): domain Eukaryota; kingdom Metazoa; phylum Arthropoda; class Thecostraca; order Balanomorpha; family Balanidae; genus Semibalanus; species Semibalanus balanoides. The sequence goes on from VOPJ01005526.1 coordinate 9,176, forward strand.
TAGCCCTGCACGACGCGCTTCCAGGCGACCGTTTTGTCCGTGTTCATGTGCCGGCGCGCCGCCTCCTGCTCGTCGCCGACCAGCTCGCAGAACTGGTTGCTGGCGTGGGACAGCAGCAGGCGGGCTACCTCGGACTTCATCTGCGGCTGCGGCTGCGGCTGCGGCGGCGGCGGCGACTGGTCCCGCTCGACGGGCAGCCACAGCCGCTGGTCCTCCTCCTCGGCGTCCTTCTCCGGGTCACAGAAGCCGGCCACGGTCAGCACGCCAGACTTGGTGTACCGGAGGCGGCGGAACGCTGTGAACCGGCAGCAGATGTTGCTCAGCTTCTTATTCCGCTGGGTCTGAGCGATGCGGCACTCGCGACACTTGGGCAGCTTCGACGACAGATCGCAGCACGACTGGTCCTGCAGGAAGCTGGCGCCCGACTTCTTCAGCTTCGAGACGGACGGCCGCTTGAAGGCGTCCACCTTCTTCGGCGGCGACGGCTCCTTCTTTTCCGGCTTCGCGGAGCGCTTCGGCGTCTTGGCCGGCTTCTCTTTGGTGCGGCGGCCGCGCGGCTTTTTCGCCGCCTTCACGTCCTGTTTCCGCGCGTCGCGCATCGGCGCACCGTCATCCTCACTGACCTTGTCACTGTCCGTGTCACTCACGTCCGACACCTTCTGCCGCTTGGCCTCGCGCGTCGGCGTCGTCGGCGCGATCTCGAGCGCCGCCTTTTTCGGCGGCTTGCGGCGCGGGGGCGGCTTCCGTTTGGCCTGTAGCATGCTGTCGGAGCTGTCAGAGTCGCCGTCACCGTTCACTGTGACCGCCACCTTCGGCTGCTCGGGCGCCGTCGGCGGTGAGGGCGGTGTCGACCTCACCACCGGCATTGGCGCGGGCGACGCGGCCGCCTCGGGCTCGGCCGGCTCCGACTTGACGCTGGCCGGTGGCGACACCTTCACGGCCGGCTTGGCGCCCTCCACGCTGCCGTTGGGCTGCTCCGCCGGCACGTCCGAACCGTTCACACTACTCGACGACGTCGACTCGGTGTCTCCGCCCGCGTGCCGCTGCAGCCACTTCTTCTTCAGCTTGTGCGTGTAGGTGGGAGGCCGTGAGTCAGCCACCTCCACCTTCACTACCACGTCCGGCGGCGCCGGTGACGACGTGCCCGACGCCGGCGCAGAAGCGGACGAGATGACGACCGGCGGCGGCGCGGGCGGCGCTGACCACGCGTCGCGCACCACCAGCGCAGGGCTGGCCGTTAAGCGCACAGGGCTGGCCGTTAAGCGCGCTGGGCTAGCTGTGCAGCGCGCTGGGCTAGCCGTGCAGCGCGCTGGGCTAGCCGTGGCGCGCACCGCACTCGTCAGCAGCGACAGCGGCTCCTCGGGCCGTCCGGCCGGCGGCAGCTGCCCCTCGGGCCGCGGCCGCTTGGCTGGCGACACGCCCAGATTCAGCACCGGTGTGGACGCCGGCCGCTTGGGCGACTCGCGGCCGGACTGGGCGGCGCGCGAGCCGACGCTCAGGTCGAGCGTCTGGTGCAGTTGGGCGGGCGGCGTCATGGCCCGGCGGCCGCCGTGTGCCGGCGGCGGCGGCCCACTGGCGGCGCTCGACAGGCCCGCCGGAGGGGAGTAGACGGGCCGGTGCTGCGGCGGCGGAGGCGCCGGGGCCAGCGGTAGGTACGGAGAGCAGCTGCGCTCGCCACCGTGCGCCGGGGCCGGCCGCGGCGGCGGCGGCAGGCGCGCCTCGGGCGGTACTGGCGAGCGGCCGTGCGGCGGGTGAGACAGCGGAGGTTTGTAGCTCGGTTGACCTGCGGGTGGAGGGAGAGGTGTCAGCACAGGCAGGTGCACATCACAGCGGATCTCATAACGTCACCCAGCATCATGAGGTACTCACTTCGGAATCAGGCGTAACAGTGTTATCAGTTCAGCGGATAGTTCTGGTGCCAGGTTAGACACACAAATACATAGACAAGCGATCTGAGACGAAACACAGTCCTGCCCATCAAAACCAGCAGCAACAGAACGAAACATCTCCAACAAAGAAACGCTTTTCTATAGGCAATGGTAGATGGCGCACCCCATAGACAGGCGCGCCACCTGTATCTCCCCTGTCCCAGTGGCGCCGTGTTCACAGCGCCACCTGCAAACGACACGCCACACACGATCGTCACAGCCCTGGGGCAGGAGAGGACCCTCTGACCGCTCTGACCCATCCCAGTCTCCCCTCTCCCACCACGTACCGGGCGGCGGCTGCGGCAGGTACGGACTGTGGCGGTCGCCGACCGGCGGCTGCTGCTGCGGCTGAGGCGGCGGCGGCTGCGGCGGCTTGGCCGCATGCATCTGCTGCACGCCCTTCAGGTGGTCGTAGTAGGCCAGGTAGTCGGGCGCGGGGTAGCCGGGCCGGCCGGCGGCGGCGCCGGGCGGCTCCGGTTTGTGCGCTGCCGGCTCTGTGCTCTGGTACAGACGGTGTATGCTGTCACGGATCATGCGCTCCGGCTCTGAGGAGCCGTCACCGGGCCGCAGCTCACCGAACCGGCCGCCAGGCGGCGCTGGCAGGCCTGCAGAGCCGCCGCCGGAGGAGCCAGGAGGAGCCAGTCGACCCTGCCGGACACAGAGAGGACGGGGTCAGAGAGGGGTCACATGTGACACGGTGTTAGATGAGGGCGGCGACAGAAATCAGCTCAAAGAGGACGCCCAACAGACGCAGACTGGATTAACGGTTAACAACAGGTAGACAATCAGACAACCCAGCTAACTCTTATCAACTCAGTACTCGCTACAGAGACATAGCCTAAGCAAGGACAGACGACACCAGGCAAAACAAACACTACATAACGCAATGTGAACACACACGTCTCACACACGAGGATGACGCAACACAGTTCTCCAGTCAGCAGCAGTCAGCCCAGTCTCGTGTCGGGGAGGCCGGAGCCAGTCGGGCGCCCGACATAGATGTCAGCACTGAACACAACCCCTCCGACGGAGGAGCGGCAGGGGTCAGCACGAGTCCAGAGTGTTGGGCCAGGCGACCCAACGCGGCAGGCATCCGTTTGCGGTTGAAAACCGCGACACCACACCCATGCTCATCGATCAAATGCACTCTACATACTTCATGGCGGTCTTCCTTCAGGTGTGTATAGCTTTGCTCCTGACGCAACGGGCAACTTTTACGAGTTGCCTCGGCGGGTGAATTTGAGAGCGGACGTCACATGGTTTCACACATGCAATTGCCTTATATAGAGCAAAACCGTCATGTCATTATGTCCTCAACATTTGCCCACACTACCGGAAATCCGCGCATTTGGTTTCACCAAGCTTGATCGCACATCCCCGCACTACGTGGGCGAGCGAGCGATCATTTTACACCCCTCGCCAGTCCCCAGTCTCTCACGTCCACCGGGGTTCGCCGCAGCACGGTAATCCCACCCTGGCACAGCCTGCTCCCCGGCGACATTTGACCGCTCCACCGTCCTCTGCCCCCTCCCCTCTGAAGCCGCCCCTCCCCTCTGAAGCCGCCCCGCACCAGCCGTCACTACAGCGCCCCGGAGCGAGCCAGCGAGCCAGCGAGCGGCTGTCCTTCGCCGAGAGCCGAGTCGTGGTCGGCCGGTGACGCGGGGCCGGTTCGTAAACAGAACCGCAGCAGCGACGCTCGAGGCCAGCGGCCACCGCCGCCACGTGGGGCGGATCGTTCAGCTGGCACCAAGCCGGACAGCAGACAGGCAGGGGTTACTCGTCCGTCTGGCAGATACAGTGACAGACAGCGATCAGCCACCCAGCCGTCATCGACAGCAGCGGCAGTAGCAGCAGCGGGAGCGGCAGCAGTAGGACAGATACAGTGACAGACAGCGATCAGCCACCGGCCTGATAACATCCGACAGCAGCGTGCCGCGAATAGCAGCGCGGGAGCGGCAGCAGTAGGACAGGATACATGTGATCAGACACAGCGATCAGACCACCGGCCGTCATCGAGACAGCAGCGGACAGACAGTAGCAGCAGCGGGAGCGGCAGCAAGTAGGACAGATACAGTGCAAGACAGCGATCAAGCCCACCCAAGCCGTCATCGACAGCAAGCGGCAGCCAGTAGCAGCAAGCGGGAGCGGCAGCAAGCTCACGGAACACAGATACAGTGAACAGACAGCGACTCCAGCCACCCGGCCGTCATCGACAGCCGGCAGCAGTAGCAGCGCGGGAGCGGCAGCAGTCGAGGGACGATATATGTGACAGGGACAGCGATCAAGCCACCCGGGCCGTCATCGACAGCAGCGGCAGTAACAGCAGCAGCGGGAGCGGCAGCAGTGGGTAGGGTAGGCTCGGAGCGATGGGGAGCGGCGCTGCTCGTCGGCCGGCCAGTACGGGTAAATAAACACACAGCTCGGAGGCTGGGCCGCCAAGGCCGTGCCGGGTGAGTGGACCGATAACAGACGGACGGGGCGGCGACCCAGTCCGGGCTCAGATACAGACTGTCTCAACGGACAGCAGCAGACACGCGTCTTACTGTCCATGCCGTTAACGATGCCGTTCGTCAGCTCCTTCATTGCAGACGCAACCCGTGTTCTGCAATCGTATTTTGACATTCGGTTCCTGGTGGAGCCTGTCGGGCTGGCGAAGTTTCAGACAGCCAGTTGCTAAGTTATCGTCATAGGAAAACACAAACAAGGAAATCGGGGCGCGGCGTAAAAAACGAACTTCTCTTTTACAACGCCGCCGGCCGCAAAACAACTACGTTCCGTGCCAATCGTCGCATGCCATGCGATCAGACCTGTGGCATCAGTTCCGTCCAACAACATTCAATGTGACCACACTCAGCAGGGATCAGTATTGACAAACGAGGAAATGTCCCACATTGGGCATTTTTAGTGCCAGCGGTCAGTATCGTTTATAACCGAAGGCCAGGCCCAGTTGGTCGGTACGGCCGGCCCATTCAAGACCGCCGCTCTCTGCTTGGCTGGCTGTGTTGCTACTAACCGTCAACCTGCCTGGCTGGCTGTGTTGATGACCGTCCACCTGTCTGCTGCCAGCCCTGCCAGCCCGCTCGCTCGTCTATGTGCGAGATAGTCATCAGACCGGGTCCGGGCCCTGGAGACCGGACCAGCCCCGAGTGGCCAGAGACCGGGCCCGATTCACGTCCGACACGAGAGCCGGCCCAGATACCGACCTCAGCCCCGGTGATCGTACTGAGCTGGCAGACACCGGACCGGCCGGCCACTGGACGACCGCTGATACCAGGGATACGTCACTGGATACCACAGCGATCGTCTGACGCGGACCCTCAGTCACGGCCCACCTAGTCCCGCGCCACCGCCGCTTGATACACTGATGGCGTCGGAACGTCACTGATAGCCACAAGGCGATCGTCTGACCGGTAACGTCCAACGGACCCCCCCCCACCCCCGCTGATACCATGATACGTGAAACGTTCACTGGATGACCGCGACAGCGCACTCCGGTTGACCGGCCTCAGTCCGGCAACCCGCCGCCCGCTGATACCAGTTGAATACGTGAACGTCACTGGATAACCACAGCGAATCGTCTGCACCCGGACGAGGAGGTACCGGCGCCAAGCCTCAGTCACGACCCCCCCGGCTAGACAGGCCAGTGGACACGTAACTCGGAAGTACCACAGCGATGCGCTGACGCGGCCCGAGGAGGTACCCCGCGCCAGCTCAGTCACGGCAGCCCCCCCCCCCGCTCCGTGCACGCCCCTCCCCACGTCAACCCTCCCCAGTCCCCACACTGGTGATGCCTCACTGCTCCTGGTAACCTATGTCGCAACGCACTCCCGGGAGCGGCCTACAATCTCTATGAAACGGAGCCGACACAAAGCGGGCCCGATAAGAGGTTCAAGGCCGATTCGGTCGGCCCACGCTGACCCTCAGTTCACACACTGTGACAGCCCTCCCCTCTGCCTCAGCCATTCTCCGACGCATTATGGCTGAGTGCACTACAGGGCGGCGTTTTAAACAAGAACCATTCATTTTTTGTGCTTCACTGTAACCATATTTGGGCATGCATTTATGATAGTTATTTAACTATCATAAATGCATGCCCAAATATGGCCACACATGTATTGAATTGAATATTTTCCAACACTGTTTTGAGAGACATGATATTAATCAGAACTACTAACCATACGTGTTTTATTTACTTTTTTTAAATTATGAGAGTAAGGTTAGCAATTTTGATTAAATGTGTATTGCGTTCAATCCATCAATCAAATCCACAACCATTAATGCGTTTCAAGACGATAACAAACGTTACAAATATCATTCAAAAAAGCAATTCATACAGCACCCAATTTTAACAGCTGTTTCTGTTCTAATTTATGTCCAGTAGTTTACTCAGCTAATTCCACGCCCAGTCCCACACCGGACCTCTTTCTGGGGAAGCAAATGCATTATGCATTTGTGACAGCCATTCGGAACCGTCTATATTTGGCTCCATCGAACGCATTCCGTCGTCTTTGTACGCGAAGGTTCAGCACGTGCGATAGTATTCTATTATGAATTATGATGATCCAGTCGTGCCGGGCCAGCGTCGGGAACGACCGTCAAGGGCCGCATTCATTACGGCTTAGCACGAGTCGTCGCCGAGTCATTGTGTATACACGAGGAATGCGTTTCGAGCTGGTCGCCGTGGCTCGGCAGTGGACAAATGTTTACCGACGTCGCCACGCCGGAATGCGTTATCAGCGCCCGCCGGGCGCGGCGGGGGCGGGAGGGGGCTGACTGAGCTGACAATCGGGCCCTGGGTCGCCGGCTGACCTTTGCAGGACGTCACGGAACGTCACGTCACCACCGGTGACGTGGTGACGTCACGTCACCAGTCCTCTGACGCCGAGTCGGCCACCGCCTCAGACAACGACAGAGCTGGAGACGTGTGCTGCTCCTCCGGCCTCTGCGTTTGGTCTGCATTACCTGCTGCTCCGCGTTTGGTCTACATCACAAGCTGCTCCGCGTTTGGTTTACATGACCTGTGGCGCCGCGTCTGGTCTACAGTACCGACCGACCCGGCACTGGGGTGTGACGTTTTATCGAT